>PVIW01007123.1:0-77032 GCA_004026585.1 Noctilio leporinus | reverse complement strand
TCGATTCTACTGAAGAACCTGTTGGTTGCTACAAGATTTGGCAATTTTGAGTAAGGTTGTGCAGGTTTTTGTGTAGACATAAATTTTCAACTTCTCTGAGTAAATACCAAGGAGCACAATTGCTGACTGTATGTGTAGTTTTGTAGAGAAACCACCAAACTGCCTTCCAAAGTGGCTGTACCATTTTTCATTCTCAGTAGCCATGAATGAGAGTTCTTATTGCTTTGTATCCCTGCCAAAATTTGGTGATGTTGGTACTCTGGATTTTAGCCATTTTAACAGGTGTGAACTGGTATCTCGTTGTTATAATCTGCTTTTCTCTGATGGCATAGGATGTGTCATGAGCTACTTGCCATCTACATATCTTTTGGTGAGAAGTCTCTTAAGGTATTTGGCCCTTTTAAAAACCAAGTTTTCCTGTTTTTGTTGAGTTTTAAGAGCTTTTTTTCCTTTTTTTTTTGGTATATTTCAGATAACAGTCCTTTTATCAGATAGGGCTTTTGCAGATACTTTTCCCATTCTTTTTACATTATCTTTCACAGAGCAGAAGTATTTAATTTTAATGAAATTCAACTGATCAAGTATTTTTTTCATAGATCAACCTTTGGGGTTGTAGTTTAAAAGGCATCACCAAAGTCCTGGCTGGTGTGGCTCAGTGGAAACGTGCAGGCCTGCAAACTCAAAGGTCACTGGTTTAATTCCCAGGCAGGGAACATGACCAGGTTGCAAGCCAGGTCTCCAGCCAGGTATGTAGCTAGAGGCAGGCGAAAGGCAACCATACATTGCTGTTTCTCTCCCTTTCTTCCTTTTTTCCCTGTCCTTCTCTCTGATAATAATAAATAAAACTTGAAAACAAACAAACAAACAAAAAAGACTGACAGGCAACCACACATTGATGTCTCCCTCCCTCTCTCCCTACCCCTCTCTCTAAAAATAATAAATAAAATCTTGAAAAAAAAAAAAAGGCATCACCACCCCCAAAGTCAAGGTCATCTGGGTTTTCTTCTGGGAATTTTTATATTTTTGCATTTTACACTTAGGTCTGTGATTCATTTTGAGTTATATATTTTTCAGAAGAGTAATTTTTCTGTAAAATCCTTTTTTTCTGTTTTTTGTTTTTAGGGTTTTTTTTTTGCATATCCTGCCCCCAGAACCCTTTGTCGAAAGACTGTCTTTGTGCCTTTGTCAGAGATCAGTTGACAGTATAGTGAATATGTAGTCTGTTTCTTGGGTTTCTGTTCTCTCCCCTGATCTGTTTGTCTTTTCTTTTCACCATCACCACAATGACTTGATTACTGTCTTTTTTTTTTTTTAAGATTTTATTTCATTATTTTTAGAAAGAGGGGGAGGGAGAGAGGCAGAGAGGGAGAGAGACATTAATGTATGGTTGTGTTTCACCTGCCTCCAGCCACAGACCTGACTGGAGACCTGGTTTGCCACCTGGTTATGTGCCCTGGCTGGGGAATCGAACCAACGACCTTTGGGTTCGCAGGCCGGCACCTTATCCACTGTGCTACCAGCCAGGGCTTGATTATTGTCATTTTATAGTAAATCTTAAAGTCAGGTAGTGTCAGTTCTTTCACTTTGCTGTTCTCCTTCAGTATTGTATTGGCTCTTCTGGATCTTTTGCTTCTCCATGTAAACTTTAGAATCCACTTGTCAATATCTACCAACTGACTTGCTGAGATTTGGATTGGGATTGCAGTGAATCTATAGATCAAGATTAGAAAAAATGACCTCTCAATAACATTGAGTCTTTCTATCCATGAACATGGAATATCTCTTTATTGAATTTTTTTTTTTTTTTAAATTTTATCAGTTACCCCTTGAGCTGGGAAGGTCAGTCTTTTGTTTTTTCCTTTCAACTGATTGGGTGAGGCCCACCCATGTCAGTTGTGCAATGTGCTTTATCACAGTCTACCAATGTAACTGTAAATCTCATCTAAAAACACCGTCACAGAAACATCCAAGGTGATGTTTGACTAAATATATGGGCACTGTGGCCCAGTTGAGCTGACGCAAATCAACAGACAGTAATGATTGAAAAATCAGTTGATCCATGTAATTATACATGGGATATATACAAAGGGCATGGTAATATAAATTTTATGCAAATTTGTTTCATTCTTTTTAAAACATACACCTAAGGGGAATATTGGAAAAAATTTGAATGTAAGTCATTTTGCAGCAGGAGTGAAAATAACTCTACAGGAAGAAATAAGCCAAACGTGTGTGTGTGAGAGAGAGACACCTATGAGAATAAAATCTTTAAAAAGCAAGTGTCTTATTCCATTGAGCTTAGAGCCCTGAACCTTTGTGATATGTCAATTTAGTCTTGACAGTTCTGCTGCAGTGCTAGCTAATAAAAAGACCTGTAGGAAGTATTTCCTAGTGGAGAATCAAAAGTGGCAGACTCTTTACAAGATGTTTTAAAGTAGAAAATATTTAAAGCAATAGCAAAAATGTCTATTAAGTGAGATATTAACAGCCAGAGGGCAATTGGGGAGAATTGTAAGAATGAGAGAAATTCCATGTTCTACTGGAAAAAGGATAAGGTTTTGAATTTCTTTGTTTTAGAGACCATTTTTCTTCCAGGCTCTTAAAGATAGCTTGCAGAGTAATATGAGTTGTGCCTTGAAGATGTCATAAGTAGGTATTATTTGTATGGCTTTTGTTTTGTATGCCTTGGGTGTTTCTAGTGCTAAGATGTTCTGGGGAGCTTCAGAGAAAGCAGATGGTCTTTTAAGGATATGGTCGGGATACATAAGACCTTGTGTTTCTTTAATCTCTGGGTGGTGCTCTTATCTGAAATGAATGTTATTGGTGTTGCCTAATGTACGTACATCGTGTACTCACTTAGAAGGAGAACTCTAGAAAAGTATTAAATATCTGCCCTGCCACATAAGATGCCACCTCTATTAAATCAGCCAGTCTCTGGCTCTCTAGATTATGTGTGCTGAAACTAAAATCTTCAGTGATAACTTACATCACACAAATAAGTAAGGCAAATAAAAGAAAAAACCAAAAGAAATGGCAGTTCATTGTGAATGCTGGTAGTGTGCTATTGAGTTAAACTGTATTTTATTGTAAGGACTATGTAATATCCATGGTAACAGTGGTTTTCATCTAAATTCAGTAAGTTTTATTTCAACAAAAGATTAGTGAAAAAGATATAATTTATAAAACCATCTTGTCTGTCAGATCTTCCTTCATGTGCCAAGAATGTAGTAAATACCTCCTCTGTGCTGTTGTTGTGGGTATTGGGTACACAGAAGTAATACAGGGGACATGGATGGTTTGTAGCCTCATGGAGTGGACTGTCAGATGAGACTGTTATTAGAGAACTGAGTACAAACATGTAATTATAAATTGTGTTAAATTTTGAAGGGAAAGAATTTGAGACTCCAGGAGAGAATACAGTTGATCCTAACAGCAGCAGTCAGAGGGAAAGAGAAGGGAGAGGCTGGGGGAAAGCGCTTCTGTGCAGAAGAAAGGGGTATGCAGAACCCTAAAGGGTCCATTAGGAGAAGAGAGGACCAGTGTAGAGAGCACAGGGAAGATTAATGATTCGTGGAGAGGGACTCAATCAGGCAACACATTGAACAAGGCAGGGGAATTTGAAATTTATTCTAAGATCTCATTTCTTCTTTTAAGAGGTTCATGCTGAATATCATTTATGAAGTTAACAGCTTTGCTTTATTTCACAAGAATTAATATCTAGTATATAAAGAGCTCCTACAAATCAACATTTTTAAAAAAGGCTACATATATAGAAAAATGAACAAGGGATAGGGATAGTAAGTTCCCAGAAGAGAAATGTGAATTGTCATAATGTCATGATTCTAAGTCTCACTGATAATCGGGCAGTTGATATTGTGAGGCACAGAAGAGAGGTCTGGTTTTTAGAGAGAAATTGGCCGTGGTTGGTATTGATGTGATTGAAGTCATACGAATGGATAAAATTATCCATGGAAAGGCCACAGAGTGAGAAGAAAGGAGAGCCAGCCGTGGATAATGCTGAGTTGTTGGAAGTTGAGTAGTGGAGGTCCACAGAGGACACTGTGAAGAGAGGGCATGCTCAGTTGTGTCAGACATCAAAGACTTGAGGAGTTGTGTGGGGATGTGCAGATCTTTGGAGACCAGTGCAGTTCAGTGGTTTGGTAGCTGCAGCGGAGAAAGTTGACTGGGTTGAATTGGGGGCAGGTGGAGGTGGAGAGATAAATCTTCTTTGCTTATACTTTGGTTTTGGAGGATAGCAAAGAAAGAGAATAGTAACTGGTTAGGAAGAAGGATTCAAGGGAAATTTTTTTTTAAAGGAAGGGTGATTCTAAACTGTCTGTGATGGTTTTGGCCCAGGGTTTTTTCTTTATGCTGTCATTAGAAGTTGCCCCAGTCTCCCAGGCGCCCAGGTAGGAGGCCCAGTGAGGCGGCAGTGGGGAAGGTGGGGGAGCAGAGGATGGGAAAGTCACTGGGCCTGCTCAGCAAGGCTGAAAGTGGGTGGTTTTTAAGGAAGGAGAACAGTCTTGGAGACGGGGGTAGCTCCTTTAGGCAAGTGCCACTTCACCCTCGTTGGGACACTCCTTGCTGCTACTCCCTTAGATGGCACTGGATGCCATTCAGAGCAGCTGGCAAAAAAAAAGACTATGCAATTTCTAAAACCCCCCTCGATAGTGCATTACTGCAAACAGATATTTACTGAGGTATTTGCCTTACTTAAATAGGCATAATAACATTCACCAAGTGGTTATTAGAATAAATTCATTTTTCAGTAAGATGCAACTTGTACAACTTGTAAGCGTAACTTGCTGATGAAAAGTAAAGTTATAAGGCAACTGCTTAAGCCAGATTGAAATATAAGTGTTATGAAATCTGGTTTGAATTCTGAATTTCATGATTATTGTCACAATAGTGCTATGTTTCTTGTTTCTCTGTGTAATAGATGTTTAATTTGGATGTGTAAGCAACGTGGACTATAGGAACTGTAGTATGCTCTGTAGTGCCAATTAAAAATGAAGTCTAAATAGCTCTGTGTGTGTGTATGTGTATGCGTAAACATTTATATTGATGTAAGCATTGTATATCATCTCTTTACTTTTGATCTTGTTCTCATAAAAGTCATCAACAAATGATGGTGGAATCTTCGTGCAGCGTGTTAAGATGTTATTACTAAATTTAGCCCAAGAGATTGCATTGTACTGCTGTATAATAATGGGGGATCGATTTTATAATAATGTGAAGGAACAGGCACAGCAGCTGAAAATGAATTGGATTCCCATAACAGTTTACATTAGGAATTACTTTCTGTAAAGTAGATTTATTTTTTTGTGACATACCAGTTTGTCAGTGTTTCAAGATATCATAATGATGGCAAAATTAGCATTAATATCCAAATTAGGGAAGGGAAATTAAGAGATTTTAAGACTAAAAAGTGCCATCATGTGCTGGGAGGAATTTTTATTCTAATTATAGTTTTTAAGGTAATCAAATATTAATTGTGATTTTTTTTTTTCAATGTATGGTTGCTTTTCACCTGCCTCCAGCCACAGACCTGACTGGAGACCTGGTTTGCAACCTTGTTATGTGCCCTGGCTAGGGAATTGAACCTGCAACCTTTGGGTTCGCAGGCCGGCACCTTGTCCACTGTGCTACCAGCCAGGGCCCTAGTTGTGATTTTTTAATACCTGTGCACATTATTTTGTATCTATGATCTGATGTACAAGTTTATTTAAAGTTAAATTTGGATTGCAAGAAGTTGTTCCGAATTATAGCATCATTTTGAGACATCTCATATGTTCTTCTAAAAAGAAAAGTTAACATAAGTAGTTGAATGTATTAAAAAAGGAATTTTTGGTTGCATTATCAAAGAGTATTTCACTTTTTACAAGGTTGATTGATACTGTACACACCTGCATCATAGCTCCTAGGAAGTTTATATTTATTTTCTCGTTTAATCCTTAGGACTGCCCAATGAAGGAGTCCCCATTAAGTCACATATGATCTCATAGTAATGTATAGAATATTAAATAGCAAAGGTCTTTCTTTGTAAAGGTTTGCATAAATACTATCTAAGGTTTTAATGATTATGGCATAAATGTTAAATGTTCTAATTATGTAGAATATTCTGGTGTTCTTACCATTTTATTTTTCATCTTTTAACTTAATGTTACCACTTTGAAAAGTCTGTCATTTGCTCCCAACAATTCTTAGAAAATGTCTTTGTTAAATCTTGTTCTTTAGAGCAAAATAATGATACTGCTTTTTGTAATTATACAAGTATATTTATATAACTGAAAGAGCCTTAAAACGCTGAAATGAAACTTTCCTTTTAATCTAGTTATGACAAGTGGTTAGGAAGGTATGTGTGTCTATAGGTAATTTTTATAATGTTCTTCACAAGTTGCATCTTTATCCAGATTGTATTTATTATTAAGGACAGGAATACTTTTATATTTATATGCTCCAACCCCAGTGGTGGGGTCAACTCACTG
Organism: Noctilio leporinus; assembly: GCA_004026585.1. NCBI lineage: Eukaryota > Metazoa > Chordata > Mammalia > Chiroptera > Noctilionidae > Noctilio > Noctilio leporinus. The sequence goes on along the minus strand of PVIW01007123.1, from coordinate 70,544 downwards.
CACATAGTAGGAGCTTATCCATTGTGTTGAATCCTTTTATGATTTATCCTTCAATTTGTAGGAACAATTTAATTTGAACTCTGAAAAAGTAACGTAGATTCTCTTTTAGATAGAAATCTCCAAGGGGAGGAACTCTGTAGCCTTTTATTCTTAATAGTACATGTAAGTGCTTCCATTTATAATTTAAGATTCACTGTTGCCTTTCCTTTTCTTTAACAGTCAGTGTTAAAAATATTTTTGGGATAAGTCAAAGACTGCTGCCTCACCTCTTGCGAGCCCAGCTCTCTTGTGAGTTAGGAGTCAGTGGACTGAACACTCTTATTTATCTCTTCTTCCTTCAGATACCCCATTACAGTGATAGTGAAGGAATTAAAAAAATACATAAACCAACAAGAAGAAGGAATTGAAGAGGGACCAACACAGAAATTGCAAAATGTTTCTGGCAGCCTGAAACCTGAGGGAGTCTTGGTGACTGCTGAAACTTTGTGGGGACTTCTGCTGAGGGGGTCCCTCAAAGGCTCAGGGCTTTGAATGTCAGGAGGGTGGGTGGGAGTCGCAGGGCTGGAAATCCTAGAGCTTAACATGATGCCTGTAATCAGAATACTTCCTGCCTGTAGCTCCCCGCCCCCATTGGTACACCTACCAATGTGTGTGTGTGTGCGCACACTCATGTAATATGTATTATATGTATATAATACATATTGCACACACACATACACATATATACATATATATTTATATTTTATGGACATATTTGTCTTTTTTAACTCCTGTAACAAGCAAAATGCTGTAAGCACCATTATATACTGATGAGTACAGAGCATAAGAGAAATTGAATAAATTAACATGATACGGCCACTCATCTTCCCCACATCATGATGTTGCTTTTCCCACTTCACCATTCTGGTGTCTGTTTGTAACAACTCTGTTCCTTTCATTTTGAGCTATGAATCATGCCTTTGAAGCACCTTAGCAATCTACCCACCACTTGTGTCTTGAACCTCTTGGAAAGGCTAAGTATTGGCTGCACTCAGGCCTGCTGGCTCTTCATGTGATGTGAAGGTCAGAATCATTGTGTAGGGCGATGGGAATCAGGGCATGTTAATCACCTGTTGCTGGTTTTGCAAGTCTGGTGGTGCCCAGGGAAGGCTCAGAGCCTTCCTGGATGTGAATGAATGGACCCTCAGGAAGGCTTGGGAGGTCTGTAGCTTGGGAGAAATGCCAGGAAGTTGCATTTTTCTCAGGTCTTGGGTTCTAAGAATATTGGGCATGAAGTCTGATTTTTTTTTTTTTTTTCAAAAGATGTCTTTGATACAGTCCTTCTTTTTCACTGAGCTGTTGCCCCTATTTTGGGCCCTGTCACTTATATTTAGTTTATCTGCAATAGCTTCTGCCTTGGTTTTTCTGACATTAGTCTCTTATTTCCATTCAAGCCTTTTTTCTTAATTGGCCAGATTCATTTTATGTAAAGACTTCCTGCTTACTGAACATCCTTGTTGACATGTTTTTGGCTCTCCATAATGTTACTCCTCTACCACCTAACATTTTTTTCCAGTGTTATGGGCTCAGACTGGGCTGGATATGGCTGTCTTTCTTCTTTTCCTACCTCATTTCAGCATTCTCATTAGCATATGTTATTCCTCTAAGTCTGAAAATCTCTCCTTCCTCTTCTCTTCCTCCATAACCTTTTATAGAATTCAGAACCAGGTTTGTTTTCTCACCTGGGAGACTTTGTCTGATTCTTCTAGCCCTCATTGATCACTTTCTCCTTGTAACCAACTGAATTACATACTTTATAGCAACTGTTGTTCACAGAAGTTTCTAAATAGGTGTAGGACTTCAGTACTGCCAGCCTGTTTAATCTCCTTCCCGCCTAGCAAAAGCTAGGCACCTGGTAGAGGTGTGAAGTCACCCATCGCTGACAAATTTGTTGTTGTGATTTCAGTACTTCCGAATGGTGCCTAAAATTAAGAGAAGTATTGGAATAGAATGCACATATACAGCAAAGTGCTGTACTTTTACACTTATTTGATACCCAAGTGATGTTAAAATATGTTTTTTCTCTTTTGTCTCACCAGCAATCAAAGAAAAGTACACAGACTGGACAGAATTTCTCATTCGTGATTTGACTGGTTCCCGGACAGCACCTGCTAACCTCCTGGAAGGTGTATGTATTACTGTTTACACCTATTCTATGTCTGAAGCATCAGTTACTTGAACTCAGACCTAACAGCACCTTTGCATATATCCTTCTGCAGGTACATGTGTACCATAAGTATCCATATCCAAACAGCATAACTTCTTGGTTTTTTAAAAAAGTTATTTAGGTTACTGATTCTAATGGCATTGAAACATTTTTATCTGTGGCACAATCAATAAGTGGAAAAATTGCTTCTATGTGAACATATTTTTAAATAATAATTTGTTAGACCATCTTCTCACTACTCTATTTATTTAAGACTCTATTCTCTATTAATGAGTGTAAATAAAGTCCTGCAGAATAACTGTTTTATGTAGGTGAAACCAAGCATATATAAACTCTAGTATACTCTTAGTCTCAGATTATATTGATAAATGGTTCTATTAACTATTCTATCCTGGATGCATAATCCCAAGATTTAAAAACACGTGTTAAGTAATGATTGAATTAACTTCTCTTATAAAAACAAGAGAATTAATGGCTAACCACATTTAAATTTGAGTAAGGTAATTTAAAATACTGAAAAAATAGTATAATCTGAAATCTTGATGGTTAATTTGAAAATAACTTTATGATGCACTATTTTACTTTTACTGTATATAATAGAATAAGAAGAGAAATATAGTGTGTTATAACTAATTATTGAGTTAAGAAATCAGTTTGAAAAATGGTCCTGAAAAAAGGGAAACATAATGAATAACAAGAAATATGTGTGGATTTTGACAATATCATTATTCTCTTAATCTTCCATAAATTTCCCTTCTTTCATAAAAGATATTGATACTTTGGAACACCACTGTCTAATATATTGGGTTCTTGGTTTTGTGAAGGTTTCGTCTGGTCTATTTGTTTATCTTAATGGCTACTAATTTGATTGTTTGGCTAACAAATCATAATGATGGTTATTCACCTTTTTAAAAAGACAAACTGTGTTCATTCTTTTAGGTTATTTTTTAAAAACATATTTGTCTACAAGGCTGGATGAACAAACACCCTTTTCATATGCTAACATACGCTAAGAAGGCTGCTTAGATAGAGTAGTAATTATATATATTCTCTAAACCAGTTATCAAGTTAAGAGTGGAAATCACTTTACACAATTTAGTGTGTATCATTCATGTGTATTAAGCATGCCATCATGCATATTTGTGTTTTATGCATGCAATCAAAGTATGAGAAAGGGTCTTGATTATTTTAGCAGTGGCCATTGTAAGATACGTACCTGTTGAGTTCTTGTATAAAGTTATAGATCCATGTTTGATATATCTGTCTATTAGAAAAGTAGTCACTCTGCTATCACACCCTTTCTAGCTCAAGGCAAATTTGGGTGTAACTCTTAAAAGCATACTCATTTCTAACGAATGCATTTTTATCTGGGAAGGGTGATTTGTTTGTTGTGAACTTAACACAAACTGTTATTTCCTATTGACTTGTGATTTTTGTTGTTGGATGCAGAGTTGGGTATATGAAACTGTGTGTGGGAGGAGAGGGAAGGGGAGGGGGTGAGTCTGTGGAAAGGATGGGGGTGGAGGGAAACACCAGATTGTTTGCCAATAGCTTGGATGATGGTGTGAAAAAATATTATCTTCTGCTGTCATCTGTTTCCATGAGAACCTTAAAATAAAGTTTAAAATAAGGAGTTTTGCTTCTGTTTAAACAGCCTCTGCGAGGGAAAGGCCCTATAGACCTCATTACAGTTGATTCCTTAATAGAACTTCAGGATTCTCAGAACCCTTTTCAGTACTGGATAGTTAGTGTGATTGAAAATGTTGGAGGAAGATTACGCCTTCGCTATGTGGGATTGGAGGACACTGAATCCTATGACCAGTGGTTGTTTTACTTGGATTACAGACTTCGACCAGTTGGTTGGTGTCAAGAGAATAAATACAGAATGGACCCACCTTCAGGTAAGGACTGAAGCTTTTGCTGCTGCGAATTATTTGAGAAAAAGATGTGCTGTTTTTCTGGATGTATCTCTGGAAAATTAATGAGCTCTGTTGTATCTTGTTCATCTGAGTATGTGAATATTAAGCATTTTAATTTAGGAATACTTTCTGTAGAGAATAAAGCCCAAGACCTCAATGAATCGTGTTCTAAAAAAAGAAGGTTTGTGTTGGAGGCTGTGAAGAAATTGATCTGTTCCTCTGGAATCACTAGTTCAAAAGTGAAAGATAATAGATTGGAGCTGATTATAGTCTCCTTTTTTCTTTTGGGATTTTGATAGCCTTGCAAAGAGGTTCCCAAATCTCCATCTTTCCATCCATTCATACGTGCATCCATCAGCCACCCATTCATTCTTCATCTATTCATTCATCCATCTGAATATCCAAACCAAATGCTTATCCTTGTATAATTTGTTCTTACGTGGAAATAGCAAAGAAAAAACAAAAACAAAAACAAAAACGAAACACCACCATGCCTTTTCCCCTGACATATCAGAGATTTTAATTAGCTTTAAATGCACTGCCAAGTGACTTCTCCTAGACTAAATTGGATGGGTAGGGCATTATGCTTTCTGACATGCCCAACTGGGCGCTAATCTCAGTGTTTACAAAATAGTAATTCTTGAATACTTACTATGTCCCAGGTGATTCTACATCTGCTATGTTTATTTTGATTCCAAAAATGTCCTGCATGTTTGGTGTGAATATTTCCTTTTATAGCAGAGAAAATTAAGACCAGGTTTAAGCCATTTATCCAGGGTCACCCAGCTTGTTAAGGGCAGATATATTATACTTAAATCCCAGGTTCTTTGCCCATTTGATTTTCCCTGCTACCCCTTACTAGCCTCACCAAACTTTGGATGGGTAGCTTCAGAACAAAATGTTCGATTTTTATGAAATTAAGAATGCCAAGGAAGAAACACGCATTTTTTTCCTTAGAAATGCTGAACTTCATACTGGTGAATTTTGCAGATCTACTGGAAGCAAGGAATTGACTCTTTGCTTTATTAAAATTGCCAGAGATTTTCCTCTTGAGTTAGTTGTCACTGTTAGCCTTGAGTAAATGAAGCTGAGGAGCTATATTTCCTTTTTCTGTCACTCAAGGGCTTTAATTGAAAAAAACAAAACAAAACAAATGTTTTGGTTCTGTATCTCATGGGTTTGCATTTGTGTTGAATTTGACAGGCATATGGACATGTAGTGTGGTATTTTATGAGTATTACTGTTGTCAACATATTAAGAAACAGCCAAGAAATCCATTTATACCTCTAGTAATTTTGGACTTTGATGACAAACAAAGGGCCTGTCCGTGTCTGAGGAGAGATCTAAGCTTGCGTTTGCTTTGGGATTCATACTGCTGTAGGAGAAATTTACTTTGTGTAGAAAGCTGGGGGTATAAATCTTAGCTTAGTATCTAATTGCTTTATAAATTTTAGGGGAAACATATATTTGCCACTGTAAAAATTTATAGCAAAGCAATGGATTGCTAGTAGCTTCTTAGGCTCCTTGAAATGTTTCTTTCCCATGAAATCAGGGGAGTTGTGCTCACAGTGTGAATGGGAAGTGTCAAGGTAGAAACTTAGGAAATATTTACATATGAGAGCGCTCCTCTTTCACAATTTAATATCTTTATAAGATAAGAATAAATTATGTTTCTTTGTCTTAGTAATTTTCTAGACATGAGTTGTCCGATGTTTAATTGGAGAGTTTGTGTGAGTCTTTAAAGACTTTGGAAAAGCATTTCTCATTAAGTCATTTTCCCAACACTTGCATTGTCAGCAAGAAAGGTTATGTATATGAAGAAGAAAATAAAAGGTGAAATGCACTCAGAATGTGACTTTGAGTTCTTCAGATACAGTAGTTACAAGATAAAAACTGAATTCTGTTACCTTATTCAGCAGAACAATACCCCGGGGAAGTGGTTATTACCTGTGTCTTACTCATGGGATCAGGACCCAATATTCTGGGTTTGTGGAAATTAATTTCAAGTCCCAGCGTGACTTGTAAAACTTACATGGCAGTGCTATTTCCTTAACCGAAATATAGGTGGGAATAAAATTTCAGGCTTGCATAGAAAATATGAGGCTATGATTTTTTTAATTCCTAACATCCTTAAATAATGGAGAGCATTCAGCATTAACTGGTGGTGAGAGGTAGACTTGGAAGGAGGTGGGAGAGGCTATACTTTGAGATGAACCCTTGTGAGCGCTCTCTGCTTTCGAGGTCATCTGTGCTGTGCACCCCACTACCACTGGACCATTGCTAAAAATAATTATGGCTCTTCCTTCAGTTTCACTTATTCTTTCTCCTTTTAAAGGGCACAGTATTTCTCAACTGTTCGGTTCAAGAAGACATAAGAGAAATAGGTAGTAGAAAGAAAGTAGCTAGGAAGGTACTTCAAAGCTGGAGGAAGAGATGCTGGATTCTACACTGTCCACCAGTGAGAAACCTCTAGTTACTCCACCTTTTTTTCTTCTGCCACAAATCAGATGAAATAGCTTGGGGTGGGGAGGATAGAAGGAGGGAAAGAAGCCACCCCTCTTTACTCACACACACATGGCTGGCAAGCAAGGTGTCATGCAGGTGCTGATGGAGTAGACTGAATCCAGCCTCAGTGGACCAAGTGGTCAGGGAAGAGAAAGTGGTAAAATGCAAATAGTCATGAAGGGGACAGTAGCTTCATAAGGTCCCAAGGGACTCAGCCTTTCTGGGAGAGGACTGGCTGTCCTGGCAGTACCTTTTTGTTTGTGCCAAATGGAAGGCAAGCTGTGGGGCTTCGCCAGCCTTGTATCCCCAACACACTCCACTCATTTATTTTTCAGCAGCTGGCCTCCTCTGTTCCATGGGCTTACAAACTCATCCCCTTTGGGAATGCTGTTGGCATGACCCACTCCTTCGCATCATTCAGACTATGACAGGATTTAGCACCCAATCTAACTGCAAGGCTGTACCTCTGCACTGCCATCTCCCCAGTATCTGGCACCGTGCCTGGAACGCAGTAGGTGTCTGGCACGCTTGATAGGACTTGACTGAATAAAAATGTCAGGTATGTCTGTAACGAAGGAAGGAACCAGCCAAGTCCACCTATAAAGGCCAAGATCATTGACAGGGTTTTGGAAAGGAACTCAGAGGGGAGGACCCAGAATGGAGACATCCCTAGAATGATGAGGGCCGTACTGTCCCCTTTTCCCCCCTGACATGTTAGGGGAGCTTTTGAAAACGGGGTCAGAACAAGGAATATGCTTTTTGTGGATGCCATCTCTTGTTTAGCTCCTAAGGCAGCTCTAGGACATGTGATATGCATAGGAATATGGTCTGTGAGGTCCCCTGGAAGTTTTTGCTCCTTTAAAGGGTTTACATGTGACTCAAGCTGGATAAACCTGGTAGAATAGAAAGAACATTGGCGCGAAATCAGGGTCCAAGCTAGCTTCTCCTTTTGCCTCTGTCCTTAGCTACAGGGCAAGTGATTCTACTTTGAACCTCAGTTTCTTCATCTTTAAAATGGGAATAATTATATGTTTGCTGTGTACTACAGAATGTTACAGGTACCCCAAATGATTGGCATTTTCTAGGTATTTGATCTGTGGTATTATGGTAATAGTTGGTTCTCTAAGAAATTTAAGCCATGGAAGTTAGGTCATTTGGAGGCCCCATTGGATGTTTAGAAAGCAAGACGGAGTCATAAATGTTCTTGCAGAATCTAAGAAGATGAAAAACTTTGTGTTTTTAAATATATTCCTAATTTTTTTCCGTATTTTTCCCTTCAAAAGCTTTGTCAACCTTAACTTTTTTTTTCTTTAGATAAATCCTTGAGTCAGCAAGTTTCTGCATTTAACTTAAATGTGTCCTGTCTGAACCTTTTCTTAGTCCAAAAAGAGCTGTTGCTTTCTATATTAGTCAGCTCAGCTGCCATAATAAAATACCACAGACTGGTAGCTTAAACGACACGAATGATTTTCTCCCAGTTCTAGAGGATGGAAATCAAAGGTTAGGTGTCAGCATGGTTGGGTCTTGTAAGGGTTCTTTTCCAGGCTTGTAGATGGCCTCCTCCTTGTTCTGTCTTCATGTGGCTTCTTCTTTACATATGTGTGTGGGGAGGTGGGGTAAAATAGAGAGAAGACTACTGGTTTCTTCTTTAAAAGGCTTTGATCCTGTTATGGGCTCCACCCTCATGACCTCATCTAACCCAATCACCTCCCAAAGGCCCCATCTGCAAATACTATCATATTGGGAACAAGGATTCCAACCCAAGAATTTTGAGAAGACACAAATATTCAGGGCATAACATTTTCCACTGTCTGTTAACAACCCCAGGTTAGTCTTCCCTCACTGGGCAGAACCTGGTGGAGAAAGGAGTGGAGGTTTTGGGGTGTGTGAAAGAAAGGACTCGCCCCTTAAGCCCTCCTTTACTCCAAGGCTGTGATGATTTTGTGTGCTCTGGCTTCCTGTGGCTTTTACTGTGGATCAGCCTGCCCAACACCTGACACAGGGAGATCACCTCCGTTTCACTTAGGCTTCTAGTTAAAGATGAATCAGTATAGATTTTAATTGCTTATGACTTCCCCACAAACAGAAATGGACACAGTACACTCTGTTAAATTTCCTGCAGCACAATCATTTTAAGAAAATGTTTTATGTCCTTTTAATGGTGCTATTTATTGCCCATAAACTTGCCAAGGTAACCATTGGCCTCTCATCTAATGAAACACACACATGGAATATTATTCTTTGCTTATTGAAACCACTAGGTATTTAGCTTTTGCAGGTGGTTGAGCATACTGACAAACCTAAAGTTGATTTTCACCTTTTAAGAGAAATGTGCCTTGCCATGGGATTAAATTCTCTGTTAGGATTTAATATCCACACAAAGAAGACAAAGAATAGGACTGTAGGACAGAAACAAAAGTCATGTGGAACCTGGACATCTTATTCATCCATTCTGTCTGCTATAATAGAATACCACAGACTTGGTGGCTTATGAACATTCATGTCTCTCAGGCCTGGAGGCTGGAAGTCCAAGATCAAGGCACAGGCAGATGCAGAGCCTGGTGAGGGTCTTCTCCCTAGTTCATAGGTCACTTTCTTCTTCTTGTGTCCTCACGTGGCAGAAAGAATTAGGAAGCTCTCTGGGGATTTTTTGTTTGTTTGTTTTTTTATTCTTTAAATTTGGGTACTAATCCCATCATGAGGGCTCCACCCTCATGACCTGATAACCTCCCAAAGGCTCCACCTCTGAATACCAACATATTAGGGGCTAAGATATTCAGCACAGGGCTTTGGTTGCGGGGAGGGGGCGGGGCAGGGATGCAAACACATTCATTTCACTGGCCTTTTTGTTACATTCATCTCTGGTTTGGTGAGAGAGAGGTGGCATCTGGTGACCAAGGACCCTGTTTTCTGGATGACTTGGTGAGCATGTGGGATCACTCAGGGCCCATATCACTTCCTTCTGTTCTGGTAGTTTGGATCTAATCCTGGACATTTTGGGTTTTCGTTGTTCCAACATTGAGTAATTTTTTTAAAACTAGTCCTCTTTTACCCTCTTCTCTGTCTTTCCCCTGCCATTAGAGACTTCAGTGATAGATGGCAAGAACTCAGGGTGTCAACGCGGTTGACCTTATCTTCCCTTCTTCCCACCCTTGATATCATTCATGTCCACAGACCTTACCTTAGGTCTTGTCTTTGGAAATTGCCATCCTTTGTAGTGAGTTGGTTCTTATTTCATTAACCATGCTGAGGTGGAACTGCCTGTCACCGTGCTTCTAGATTCCAGGAAAAGTGCATCTGTTCTTGTCTCAAGAGGTCAAGGCTTTGCTAACCTGTGTGCCAGTTGGTGTCCTCTGGAGACCTCAAAATCACCTTGCTCTTAACTGAGAATTTGATATCATGCCTGAGTTAAACCACTGGGCACTCCAGTGAGTCCTTCCACCGCTCATTGAACAATTTATGTGTTTTGGTGACCCCACCCCTGTTTCTCCTTTGTGGAACCCTATGATAAATGATTTCTCATGTAGCACCTCTTCTCATCTGGGATGCTGAAGGGAGAATTTATCCATTTTCTGCAGAGGTTTATTGGGGCCTCACTGTTTTCCCCCAAAATATGTTAGATGTTCCTCAGAAGAATCACATTCTAATTTTGTTCTTGTTCTGATGTAAGAATGTCAACTCAGGGGGTTAATTCCCCAGAAGTAGAGGAGTATAAACTAAATGCTAGAAAGGATTCTAGAGCAGAGGCTATACAGGGGAACTTATTTAATGATTAATAGCCCTTTCTGTGCCTTTGTGTGACTGATAGTGGATGAAGTGGGCAGAGCACTGATAGTGTGGCTACTTCTGGCAGTGTCTTTTGCCTACCATAATTATGGTGGTCTGGAAAGCCTAAATGAACTGCCAAAATACAAGGGCTTCAAGCTTAAGGTGAGTTCAGAAGCAGCGAGCATCAAAATATATATGGCTTCATGCTAAAAAGCAGACATGCAAAAAATTAAAAATATAGCCTCACAGGTTTAATGCTGCCTTTTTACTGTGCTTAGATTCATATTCATATCTTAACTCTCCATCTGAGGTAGCCAGGGTTGATACAGGGAAGATAGAAACATATCTACTTCAAGTGAGTGCTTCTGCAAATTCAGTTTTGATAAGGTCTTAAATCTATTGAGATCAGATCGTAAAATTTCCTTGCAGTTTCAGCAATCAGTGAACAACAAGTAGCGCTCAACCATTTATTTCTTTTACTTTTGCATTCATACAGTGAAACCTCTATTTGTAAATCCCTCTTTTCCCAACTCCTGGGGAAAATGGTGGGCAACGTGTGGTGTGTTAGTTCCATTTTAAGTGTAAATAGTAAACTTGGTTTGGTAAATTTTAATTTTCCTTTTAATAATGTTCTGACTTGTACGGACTATTTTTAGCATGTGCAGGCTTAGAGATTTAGTGGAAAATGTGCTGTAATAACTGAAAATGCCAGGCAAGAGTCATTTCTAGTTTAGCCATTTATCAGATAATAAGTTCTTCATCAGTGGATATTGCTTCCCGGGTAATATATGGAATTTGGGGCAGTGGATGACTGAAGATGTTGCTAATGTGATTTATACCATTAAATTACTTACAGAATGTCAACAGAATGCACGCAAATGTTCCCTGAAGAAGAGCCCTATTAAGTTTATTCTTCGTTTCTTAAAGCAGAATCCCAAGTTGCTATTTAACTTCAGAAAATCCCTTTAGCAGGTGGCCTTTTATAGTGGGCAGGGTGTGAATTCTCAGCATTGCTGAGGGTACCTGCTTGTTATGAAATCCTGGGAAGATTAAATTCAAGAAAAAAAAAAAAAAAACCAGTCTCAGTTGAAAATTTTGGTCCTTTAACTCTTGTGTGGTTTGCTGTTGATACAGAAATTTATCCTTTGAAGATGGCCTCTCAATGGAAATATGCTCTGGAAAAATCCATTATTGATGCTGCAAAGTTTCCTCTTCCAATGGAAGTTTTTAAGGTAAGATGTGGATTCACAGCAATTTGTCCGCTCTTGTCAAGAATGAACTCGGGGAAACGTTTCCTATATCAACTCACTTCCAACTATTTAAAAAGCTACCTTCTCGGCCAGTTTCCATTTTAAGTGTTTACAATGTTATCTGTTCTGTTTTGCTATGTTTTGTAATTTTCACGAAGACTCATAAGTTAAGCTTTAGAGTTTTTTAGGTTTACTGTTTTTCTCCATACTGTATTATTGTAGAAAGCTTATTTTCACTTCCTTACTCCTTACCAACAAAAAGGAAAAAGAAAAAAGAAAATAGAGCAAGTCTGTTTTCAGACATTTGTTTGGTAAAAATAATAGAAAATGGTATGTGTCTTGGTGGTTCAGTTTCCTTGAAGGCTCAGGAAACTTGCATCAGTACCTGTTGGATGGCAAATCCTCTTGTAGGCGCTCACAGAATATGAAAGGAAGATCCCACAGATGGATTGTCAGGTTCTCAACACTTTTAAAATCATGCTTAAAGCTTATATGAAATGAAATACTAAGTTCTGGGCAGGGAAGATCTATTTAGCTCGGAGGAAATCATAAAACAAGCTCTTCTTGTTTGGAATTTAAACAGTTGAGGAAGCTGCTCCATACCCTTCTTCACTTGAATGCTAGATGTGGCTGTAGGAGACTGGCTTTGGCTTGTTTTTCAGTTCTGAGAGGGCACATTTCTGCAGGACTGTAGACGTTTCCTATGGAAAACGAAATTAAAATGGAGTTGAGGTACCACAGGCAGCAAGAGCTGAAGGCTGGGGCTGGGCCAGTAGCATCCTGAATTTTATCTACTGAACCTTCACTCAGAATTTTAACCCATCATGGCAAAAAAATGAGCCTTCTTGTTAAGCACTTTTCTTGTTGGTAACATTGGACTTCTTTTGAAACTAGTTATGTAATTATATTCTGAAATTTAATCAAATAATGGCCTTTACGGTATTTTGAGTCTGCTGTGCTAGAGGAACATATGTTGTTAGCAATAGCCATCACTGACAATCTGGGGCTTTTTGTCGTTGTTGTTAACTGACCAAATACTTCTTATTTTTCTCCTTCCCACTTTGCTTTCTCCCTCTCTCTCTTTCCTGATAGCATACTACTCTTGCAAATAATAATAATAATAATAATAATAATAATAGTAATAATAATGAAAAACAGCACTTTCTTTCCTGATAATATGCTACTCTTGCAAATAATAATAATAATAATAATAGTAATAGTAATAATAATGAAACAGCACTGACTGTTTTGTAACCTCTCTGACTCCACTGCCTCTTCAGTCCAGCCTACCCTCATCCCTCCTTGGACCTCCACAGTTTATATCCGATCTCTTTACAGTGGCCTTAGGAACACTTTAAATGTACAAACCTAAACCTGTCCCTCATCCTTGAAAAAACAAATTTGGTTTTGCAGCACGTCATGCACGTGTGAGGAGTTTAAAGAGTACGGTAACGAAAGTACTGCGACCCAGCCTCCAGTGTGGGTACGGGAGCCCAGTGGTGTGCAGGAAGCCTTCCGCTGCCCCTGCCCTGGTCCCCTCTCCTGGCACTCCAGCTTTTGTGTTACTCATTTCCTTGCTTCTCTTGGTAGTGAAACAGCTGCATAGGTTTTCCTAAATGTGATATTATTTACTTGTGACAGAATAGGAAGCAAGCACAATCCTAATTGTTTCAGGAGAGGCTGCTTTCCTGCTCTTTGGAGGGGAAGTTGGCTGGACTGTGTCTGGGCCATCAGCTGGCTTCACCTCTCCTCAGAGTTTACAAGAGAACTGAGTAGGTCAAGTCAGAAGCTAACCTTAAGAAAATGAGGTAACCATAGTCGGTCATCTGCCAAAGTTGTAGCATAGACATACTAGACAAGAGTATGGACAGAAATCACTGGTTTAGATTTTCTGCTTTTGTGAATCACTCCAGTTCAGGAATACCCAAGCCCATCATTTCTGCGCAGCGAATTAAACGTTCTCATCTGCCCCAGGCAGCTGGGCCCGGGGAGCTTGTTTAGTATGTGGTCGGAGTGATCCAGAGGTGAGCAGTCTTGGTCTGGCATTCAGTCCTCAGGTTGCAAAGCCAATAAAACATGACAAACCAACTTAGTGATGTTGGCTTATGACATTTCTTCTCCCCCCACACTGAATGGAGATGTCTTCGTTCTACCCTCATGCCTCACTGGTGGTTGGTTATGATGTAAGAGTCTTAGGTTTGAATTTGGAGACATTCCCCCCATTTTTGTCTCCCTTCCTCTGGAATCTTCTCTTTTTCTCACTGTTCTGAGACTCATAATGTCTTACTTCAGTCAGCATCTATTCTCTGTAATGCTAGTTTACTTCTGGCATCAAAAACTCATGCTTTTCATTTTAGGATATTCTTTTAAAATGATGTCTTCACATCATTTTTACTTTCTTAATCTGTGCCTATATGGGTATGGTGCTGCTAAACTGGACTTAGAATTTTTTTCCTCAGTCTTTTTTGTATCACACCGCTATCACTTTTCTCAATTTGTTAGTGTTGGTTAATATGTTTTAGGAGTACTTGTTTGGCATTTTGTCTCTGAATGCTCTGCTTGTACAGCTTTCTGTACCCATGACATGGAAGTGTGAGTTTCTGTTGTTTGGGATTACTGATTTAAGTGTTTTTCTCCCTGAATGATTTGTTTCTTCCACCTTGCTTTGGGTTTCTGTTGTTCTTGTTAGGCTTTCCTCAGGTACCTGAAAATCATTGACTGTTTGTTCTTGGGTAAGAGAGGAGATTAGAGAGCTGTGGGCAGGGCTGGTTACTGAAGGTCATCTTGGAAAGCTACTTCTTTGTATGAAGATTTGTTTGTTTATTTGTTTGTTTTTTAAGATTTTATTTATTATTCCCAGAGAGAGGGGAAAGGGGAGAGGGAGAGAAACATCAATGTATGGTTGCCTTTCACCTGCCTCAAGCTACGGACCTGGCTGGAGACCTGGCTTGCAATGTGGTTATGTCCCCTGATTGGGGAATGGACTCAATTACCTTTGGGTTCGCAGTCCAGCACCTTATCCACTGTGCCACCAGCCAGGGCTGTATGAAGGGTTTTTATCTTTAGCTATTTTCCCATGTGGAGTTTTTCAACTTCTTGCCTGGGGTTCAAGGTCCAGCTGTGAGTGTCCTGAGTGGTGAGAAGAGGGCCCCAGGTTTCTGCACCCATTGCTTGTATGCCGAACCCACAGGCCAGGGGCCATTGGTTCCATCCTCTTTAGAGGAGACTAGGGGAGATCAGTGACCTTGTAGTGTTGTCTAGGGGAGGGTGCCCAGGGGCCCAGCTGCTTCCCAAAGGCTTCTTACTTTTATCTACTCCATTCATTCTGTTATAGACAGGTCTGGTGTTAGCGGTTTCTGAGGATTCTGCAGTCTTCACTAGGTGGGTTCTCAGTTTTTCTGCTGAAGGCTTGGACTTTGACAGTATGTATTGAATGCATGAAGTTAGTTGCTTCTTGTTCTTTTGCACTTTAGCTCCCATACTTTTATTTCTGTTGAATGGGTTCATGTGTGTGTGTGTGTGTTTAAATCTCTTTACTATAATTTTGGTTAGAGTTTAGGAACAGGTAAAATTAGTGTAGATTTTTAGTCTACCATCTTATTCTGGCATTTGCATTTTAAAAATCTTGTATTTTGGACTAGAGGGTAAAGCTCTCACATCCTCCCAAGACCATTGAAAAGGTTGGCGTGACCTCACATACTGCCCTCTGTTGTTGGGTTGCTCTGTGCTTTCTTGGGGGGCCGGGCTGTACACACACTAGCATTTGCTCTGTTCTTCAGATGCCCTTCGTATGTTCTGTAGTTCCTATTAAACGCCTGCTTATCTGCCACTGCACATATAAATACTCTAAAATTAGAGTTCTTCGCTGGACCTCTGTTCTCAGCCCCTATCCAGGATGAGATTGGGCTTCATTGAGTGCTTTCTGCTCTGCTTCATCACCCAGGTCACAGCAGGGTAGTATCCATCTTTTTCTGCCTAACTTTGAAGCTCCAAGAAGGCAAGGACCATGTCTTTTTTTTTTTTTTAAGATTTTATTCATTATTTTTAGAGAAAAGGTCAAAGAGGGAGGAAGAAAGGGAGAGAAACATCAGTGTATGGTGCCTTTCACCTGCCTCCAGCTACGGACCTGACTGGACACCTGGCTTGCAACCTGGTTATGTGCTCTGATTGGGGGATGGAATCAGTTACCTTTGGATTCGCAGGCCAGTGCTCAATCCACTGAGCCACCAGCAAGGGCAGGACTATGTCTTTTTATTATTCATTGTTGAGTCATTCAACCAAATATAACTCCTTAGCTGTAGTAGTACTCAACAAATATTTGTCAAATAAATGAACTAAGTCTTGAATGGACATATGTATTTAACTTCTTGAATTAAAAAATTTTGAGCTAATGTAGATTACTTGAATAAGCAGACTTAATTAGAACTATAAATACAAAACTCAAAAGATATAAACATTAATAATCCTAATATATTTTAAATTAACAATGTATTTATTAAACATTTATTGAGCAAAAGATTGTACACTAGATTCCATGGCTTAATAATGTATTTATGTATTCAAAATGCAGTGAATTTTTTTCCTTACTTTAATGTCTCTCTATTAGAACTTAGACCTTTATTTTGGTGGAATGCCTGAAAATTATCATTATAATCAATGTTTTGTTCATAATTGGCAGTTGCTGTAAGAGTAGATACTTAATGTTATTTTTATTTTTCACAGAACCTACCACAAGAAGGACATATTAAATAGGCAATTAATAAAAAAAATTGGTTGAATAGAAAATTATGTTTTCTTACAGCTTTTTAGGTACTTTTATAAGTGTTTTCCTTTACTCTCATTTGATGGAAAAGAAATGGGCAGTTTTACCTTCTTAACCTTGCTTCTCTATGGACTGTTTACACATTTCAGTTTGAAATTATGAGAACAAACACTGTATTAGTTTCTTAAGGCTGCTGTAATAAACTGCCACAAACTCGGTGGCTTAAAACAATAGAAATTTATTCTCTTGTAGTGTTGGAGGTGAGAAGTCAAAATGAAGCTGGTGGCAGGGCCCTGCTTCTGCTGAAGGCTGAGGAAACTGTGGAGTCTGTCCTAGCTTCTGGTGGTGGCCTGCAGTCCTTAGCATCTCTGGGGTTGTGGTGTATAACTCTAACCTTTGCCTGTATGTTCACATGGCCTCTGTGTGTCTGCCCAAGTTTCCCTCCGCTGTATTGACACCAGTCATGTGACTCAGGGCAATGGTATTGCAGCATGGCCTCAGGTTCACTTTATTACATTTGCAAAGATCTTTCCCAAATCCAGTCACATGCACTGGTTCAGGGTGGCTATGAAAATTTAGGAGATACTATTTAATCCAATGCCACCACATTTCATGTATGTACAGTAATTGGAGAAATCACATAATATTCCCTACTGAGTTTTGTACTTATACAGAGCTAATTTAGTTCAAATAAATGGCATGGGGCGGTGCATGGGATGAAGTTCCAACCATCTTAGCAGTTGTTTCACATTATAAAACCAGGGAAATTTCCTGTCTCTCCCAAGTTTTTATTTTTTTAAATATGTTTATTGATTTGAGAAGGAGAGAGACATTGATGTGAGAGAGAAATACCAATTGGTGTCCCCATGTACTCACCCCAGCTGGGGGTTTAACCTGTAGCCTGGTATGTGCCCTAATGGGGAATCGAACCCCCATCCTAGATAATATTGCTTGCTGTTTCTGGAAGTTTCAGCAAGCAATATTATCTAGGATGCATAGGATGCAAATATAGAACTTAAAAATATATATTTGTTTCTCTTACCACTGTTTGATTTATCACTGTTTCTCAGCAAGCAAACTTATTTTTATTATGGTGAAATATATGTACGTTTGAATTCACCTGAGAATCATCCTAGGTGCACGTTGTTATAGAAAATTGCCAAAGTGTTCAACTGATTTGAGACATAAGTCAAAACTAATAAGCACGTTTAATGGACAGAGATGAGCAGTATTTCAAAGCAATTCTTTTTTTTTTTTTTTTTTTAAGATGTTATTTATTATTTTCAGAGAGGGGAGAAGGGAGAGAGGGAGAGAGAGACATCAACGTATGGTTGGCTTGCAACCTGTCAAAGTAAGTCTTTTAAATTAGCCCAGGCTTGTGGCACAGTGGATAAGGCACTGGTCTGCAAACCCGAAGGTCACTGGTTTGATTCCCCAGCCAGGGCACATGGCCAGGTTGCAAGCCAGTCTCCAGCCAGGTCCATGGCTGGAGGCATGTAAAAGACAACCATACGTTGATGTTTAAAATAAATAAATAACTGGAAAGTATTATGCTTAGTGAAATAAGCCAGTCAGTGAAAGACAAGTGCCATATGATCTCACGCATTACAGGACAATAATGAACAAAACAAATAAATAAGCAAAATAGAACCAGATACATGAATACAATGAGTAGACCTTCAGTGGGCAGAGGGGAATAGGGAGGATGGAGGAGGAGGCGAAGAAAGGGAGCAGTTTAGTCAAGGAACTAGCATGGAAGAACCATGGACATGGACAAGTGGGATTGACTTTGGGGGGAGTAGGTGGGTGGGGAAGGGGACAGAGGGGAGTAAAAAGGAGATGGATGTAATATAACAATAAAATTAAATTTAAATAAACAAATAATTAATTTTGAAAAAATAAAAATAAATAAATAAATAAATTATTTTTACACTTTGGATAAAATGGTATTTTGATGAAAGGAATCTCATTATGCTGCAGTGTTCGTCAATTGGCGCAATGTGTTCACCCACCTGCATTGGAATCTGTGTATCTATGTCTGTAAACACAATCCGATAGAATGAATATCCAGAATATCCCTTCTATCACGAACACAAACAGTCATGGTATAAAAGCAAACTTGTAATTTCTAGTATTCCTAGTGTTTTTACTTGTGACTTGAGAGAACACTTTGAGTGGCTTTTGGGAAACCATATTTTATCAGAGATTCTGACTTCTCTTATTTGAAACGTATATCTAGTTGAAAGATAATATATGTATTTTATTAAAAAATAAATAACAAAATAAAATTGTTTTACCTGAAAGCCAGCTTCATTATTAAGAGACCAATAGATTGCTAAAGTAATTCATATATTAATACTAATTTACTCTTTAAAAATAATAAGTATATAGGGGTTACTGCACTGCAGGTCAGCATCGTCTTTCCTGGTTATCTTTTTATTTATTATGTAACCTTTGCAAGACATCATTTGATTGACTTATGACACATATGTGTCATTGTCTAAGTGAAATGCCCCAGTTTCAGTTAAAAGCATTTTACTTTTGTCTTTATAAAGAACTATGATGGGTTTCACCCAGAGCTTGTTTCTATCATCAAAAAATGAACTTATTACAGGGTTAATTCAGTTTTTTAGGCAGCAATTCCTGTACTATTTCAGGTTGTTAATTCACTGAAGTGTTCACTAAGATACAATGCACGGGTCTTCAAGAATTTAGTAGTTAGGTGTTTAAAGTAGGGCCAAGGCAGACTCAAAATTAGGAGTCTAAACTATAATTAATATAATATTTCATGTTTACACATGAAAAAGGCATAAGCCTTTTACAATTACTGTTCTTTTTCCTTCTCTGCAGTTCTTACGAATTGTAATCTACATTTGTGACTCCATTTGTTGGCAAATGTTAAATTATAGGCGCTTCAGTGACAATTCACCAACCATCTAAAAGATCTGCAAATATGGAACGGCAGTTCCAATTTGCCATTGACTTAAGTAAAGCACTTTTCCCTGAGTGGAATATGTAGCTTTGGGGAAATACGCTCTCCAGCTTCCTTCATTCCCGTCTGCACCTTGACTTTCAAGGGAAAAACTATTTGAAAGATCACTAAAATCCATTATCCATTTTTATTTACTGAAAAAAGTGAAATTGTTTGAACTACATAGAAAACAGACTTTATTTTTCAGAGCAGTTTTAGATTCACAGACAGATTTAGAGGGAGGTACGGAGACTCCCCATGTGACCTGCCCCCACAACATGCATAGCCTCCCTCACCCTACTACAGCTGAATCCTTGTTAGAATCCAGAAAGCTACATTGACACATCATTTTCACCCAAAGCCCATAATTTACATTTGAGTTCAATCTTGGTGTTTTCTATTCTATGGGCTTGGATAACTGTACAGTGATGTACGAGGTCTGTCCCAAACATATAGAGCCGATGTCAATATAATTAATAAAACAGTTTGTGTGGTCGATACTTTTGGGACAGACCTTGTATGTCCACCATTAGCATCATACAGAATAGTTTCACTCCCTAAAAATCCTCTGTGCTCCACCTGTTCATTTTCTGTCCCACCTATTATTTGAACTTCATTTGTCATTTAAAAAATTTTAAATCTCAACACGTTTGAAATTACAAAGAGGCTGTTTAGAGATTTGCAGTAAAGGGGCGTATAAAGGACTGACACTAGAGGCCAGAAACCTTGGTCTTCTTGAAGACTCTCTCACCCCTCTGCATCAGGGGTCCCCAGATTTATTCACTCCAGTTGGGTAATTCACCAGGACTCACAGGATTCAGGTGTTTTACTCACAGTGCAAAGATACAAGGCAAAGACAGCAAAAGGGAAAGCCATGTGGGTGATCTCTGGAAAGCTCTATCCTGGAGTGTCCCATGGGAGACAATTCCTTTCTTAATTTCCTATGATAACACCTGCTAAGTATTGTCTGCCAGGGAAGCTCATTAGAGACTCAGTGCCTAGGGTGCTGGCCATGTAAGCACCCTCTGCCTAGCATGTACCCACGTTCCAGATTCCCAGAAGGAAACTAGAGGGTTTAGTATAAACCATATTGTTTGTGCAAACATCCTGGGCACAGCGAGCCCAGATGTACACCAGATGTAAGCCAGTATGCTTAGATGTAGGTACTGTTTATCAGCCATAGTCGCAGACACCAGCCCTGGGCTGCCCCTGCAAGTAGGCTCTTTCTAAAGACTGCAGCCCCAGACCTGCTTTGTTCACCTTTTGTGCACACCTGCATTCAACCATCAACAAAGCCTGTTAGCTTTAACTTCAAAACCTGTCCCAAATTCATCATTCTTTTTGTCCATCATTATGACCCTAGTCTGAGCTGCCCCCTCTCTCCTGTACTGTTGCATTTGTTTCAGAACTTTTTTTCCTGGCTTCTAATTGGTGCTGGCCTACAGTGCGTTCTTCAGAGAATAGCCACTGTGATCCCTTAGAGACAAAATTTAGATCATGTCATTCTTTCAAGTATAACTCTCCAGTGGCACCTTATCCATTCGGGGTTTGCTGTCCAGCTCACCGCCTGCTCTCTGAGCCCATCTGCTGCTGCAGGCCCTCATGTGCTTTGCATTTGGTGGCTTCCTGTTATCCCTCCAACTCTGAGCTGCCCCTGCCCCCCAGGCCTTTGCAGTGATGCTGCCGCTGGCAAAGTGCCCCTCCCTGATTCCTCTGCATCTCCATTTAACATAAAAAGTAGACTCAACACCAGGGAGACAGACACCCCAGTTTAAAAATGGGCAAAGGACCTGAACAGACACTTCTCCAAGGAGGACATACAAAGGGCCCATAGGCATATGAATGCTCAACATCACTAGCCATCAGAGAAATGCAAATTAAAATCATAGTGAAATACCACCTCACACCTGTCAGAATGGCAATCATTAACAAATCAACAGAGAACAAGTGTTGGCCAGGATGTGGAGAAAAGGGAACCCTGGTGCACTGTTGGTGGGAATGCAGACTAGTGCAGCCACTATGGAAGATAGTATGGAATGGCCTCAAAAAATTGAAAATAGAGCTGCCTTATAGCCCAGTTATTCCATGGCTAGGATTTTACCCGAAGAATCCTGAAACACCAATTCAGAAGAACCTGCGCATCTCTATGTGCATAGCAGCATTATTTACAATAGCCAACTGCTGGAAACAACCTAAGTGCCCTTCGGTGTATGAATGGATAAAAAAACTGGTACATTCACACAATGGAGCTCTATGCAGCAGAAAGAAAGAAGGAACTTCTACCATTTGCAACAGCATGGGTGAAACTGGAGAGTATCATGCTTAGTGAAATAAGCCAACAAATACCATATGTTCTCATTTAGTACAGGAGATTAATGAACAAAACAAACAAGAGAAGAACTAAAGAGACATGGGGAGGGGAGCAGAATGATGGTGGCTAAGGGGAAGAGGGAAAAATGGGGGAGAGTTCAATCAAGGAGCTAGTGTGAAGGACCTGTGGACATGGACAATGAGGTGGAGATTGACTGTTGTGGGGGGTGGTGCGAAGGGAGGGTAGGGAGAGCAATGGGGGGAAAATGAAACAATTATAATACAACAATAATAAACAAATTTTAAAAAAATAGCACTCCCTACTACTGCTTCCCTGTCAGCATCCCCTGCTGTATTTTTCCCCAGACATATTTTGTATTAATTTTTGCGTGTGTGTTTGTGTGTGTGTGTGTGTGATCTGTTTCCACTAGTTGGAATGTAAGGTCTCGAAGAGCAGATTGTTTATTCTATGGCTATCTTATCCCCAGTGCATTGGACACTGCCTGGCACATAGTAAGCACTCAATAAAAATTATTGAGTGGATTAGTGAAGAAATAAGTACAAAGATCAACTTGGAAAAATAAAATCTCTGGAGAGGTCATCGGTATAACTTCAGTGAAGTGAATCTGCGTGTGGTTGAGTGACTATGTATAGAGAGCAAAGAGGTTGTTACAGCGCCATGAATTCATTACGAAGCTGGTATTTTCACAATTAGCTAAAAGTGCCCCAGATCAGTTTGTGGTGAAGAAGGGGAAGTAGGTGAGAACACTGAAAAGAATGTTAGGGAAATTAAGAAAAAATCTCGGCATTAAAAGCACCCACATCCTCTGAAGTCCCATTGCTCATGAATTTGCCATGTCGATGTTTGCTTCTTGATGAAAATGATCACAGCATAGACTTTATGGTTTCATTTGTACTACTATGTGTGAGGTTGTTTTGTTTTCAAAGGGCCTGCCCCTGTCTGTGATCTCTTGGGTCTTTACAATAATGTACAACACTACAAGATGCTGTGGTGTTTTATATTATTTCCACATATATAATGGAGTTACAATGAGTTTGAGAAATAAGGACACTTCAGTTCAGCAGTCAAGCTGGCACTAAGTAACTGGTTCTCCTTCTGGTCAATCTGGTTATCCACTCTACCGCATTGCTTTTCCTAATACCACACCTACGATCCTCAGGTATGTGTAACTGTGAATAGTTCAGACGGGGTTGGACTGTGACAACCTGATGCTTCCGGGTTATTTCTGTTTTATTAGAAGCTAAGGAGAGGTGCTTTTTGGTCGGATGTGTACGTGCAGGATATTTACTTTGATCTGTTCTGTTACTGCCTCCCTCGGTCCCTGGGACCAATTCCCAGTCAATATCAGTGGTTATCATGGATGTTAAAGGGAGCCAAGGTCATGACAGCTGAGTTTTGTTTTTTTTTCTCATCAGGATTTAGGATTACAAGTGTCCCGGTCTAGAGCTTGGATTAAACACCCAGCTTTTTTTTTTTTTGTCCCTCCCATAGCTCAGTGTCTGTCGTCTCTGACTTAGGTAAATGTTAAAGGGATCCAGGATACCTGATACTAGTTTAAAGGCTCCCTTGCAATCTGTAAGTAAAGGGCTTTCAGTAATGTCAAAACATTAAGTGGAACGGTAAGTATGGGCAATTGAGAAAAGGCTAACTGATAATTCAGAGGTGCCGCATGCAACCATTATTGTCTTTTTGAACATAAGTAAACAAAGAAAGAAAGACATTCCTTGCACATATTTCTTCTCTGTTAAGTGTTTAGTCGGTGCTGGTAATATGCTGAAGGTTCTGCATCTTGTTCTTTCCTTCGTTCTTTTCAGATTGAATTATGTACCTGTCAGTGGTTGTACATTTAACCTTAGGAGGGAATCTCTTCTGTACGTTAACATCCACGGCCTCAGTGAAAGGCGAGAGACAGAATATGAAGTGTAGCAGAGAGAAAATCTTTCCTTTCTTTTCCATCTGGTACAGCCAATGGGGTAAGAAAGGATGTGAGCTGCCCTGTTAGGATAGATTGTGATGCTGTGGTTTCCATGGTGACCGATCTCCTTTTCTCCTATTCAGGAATGAGATACAGTAACAATTAAAAACAAAAAAACCCCCCAAAAAGTAGCTAAGTTTGGCCTTCAGGTGGAATCCTTCAGTTCTCTCAGATTTGTAGGAATAGCACTTAATTTTTTTTTTGGGGGGGCTGACATTCCCTGTCCCACCTGTCAGTGTCTAATACCAAATAATTCAGCAAAAAAATGTTTGTGAAGCACATGGTTGCTATTTCCTTCTCATCCAGTTAGACCCAAATGGTTCTTTCAAAGAAAGGCTGTCTTAGGCAGTGGGTCATTTTGTTATCAGGCTCCTGCGGGCCCCTCAGTTGTTGACTTTTGTGGCTGCTAACCAGTCTGTCCTACCCAGGGTCCTTCTCTGTACCTGGGCCTGGCAGCACAGGCTCTGCCAGGCTTGTGCCACCTTCTCTCCTTAGCTGTCCTCACTTCTTTAACGACTTGGAGAGGTGTGTTCAGCAAAGTCTCTCTGGGCGGTAAATTGCAGCGAAGTAGAGTTTATGTAATGTCCATCCTTCGTGGTGTAGAGAAAGCCAAGGGAGAGCTTGTGTAGGGTTGTTCTTGGTGTATTCTGGGTTCTTGAATTGAAACTTAGGAATTACATTACTCAAAAAGCACCAGGGGGGCCATCTCATTTTTATACATATTGGAGAAAATCTTATAAGAGACATATAAAGAGGGCACCTTTGGTCATACAATAAATGTAACTATAAAAAATCGCAAACCCCGGGTATATAGACTTTGCCCTAACAGTTGCTTAATCGCAGGGGCCAGAGCACTGCTGCCTGCAGTCTGCTAGATAGCAACTTGCTTTTAATTCTGAACATTAAGAATGGAAGGATGTAGTCAACTTTTGCTTATCTACTCTGTGAGTTATCATTCCCAAGTGGCTTCTGTTTGCCTCTGATTATTCTGGCTCTCACTGGTTCCTGCAGTTTCAGGAAAGGCAAGATAATATTAGCATGAACTTAATGTAATTGGTGGTGGGATATGGGGAAGGGCTGTAAAGCTCTTATTTATAAAACAGAATCATTTCAAAGTGGTTGTCAGGTCATATCTTAAGTATTTTTCAGACTTTTCATGCCACCCTCCATTAATGAGAATAATTAAAATAGATTATAATTCATTCTTCTATGGAGGACAGGATAGTAAATATAAATTGTATGGAGGCAGTTTTTTTTTTCCCCTCTAAGAACACACACAGATCCTTTGTGGGTTCGGTCATAAGCTAATCTCCGCAGTGCCTTTCATGAACTGGCAGTTGCAAATCACAGCATCTCCTGTAGGGAAACTGATGCAAAGAGAATGTTAAGTCCTTTAGGTCTTTAGAGGTTTAAGATCTGATGGAAAAGGAAGACCATGTTGTGGGAGGGACCCAGCACACCAACGCTCCTGTGTTACCCAACCAGACCTTCAGTACACTCCTTGCCCTGAGAAATGCAGCCTTAGGGGACATATGTGTGGATTGTGGATGGAAGTGAAAGTGTGGGAGTCCTTCAGTCATGTGCTTTCTCTCTCCACTTCCTCAGACAGCCATTCTACTTCAAGTTTCCTTTTCTCGATGGTGTAAAATAAAAATCAAGGGCAGGAATAAAATCTGCCCCCATTTCATCTGTAGGCCCATTTATAACCATAACAATGGACATAAACAAATCATAAAATTTTTTAGATAATATTCTGGGTTTAATAGTACAAAAAGGAACAAATCAGTTTAGAATAATACTAACCTGACTTAAAACTCTTTAATGTTTAAAAAGATGTCACTCTTGTAATTGTTGGTGAGATACTAGTTCCCAATAGGATTAATTTTTTTCTAGCATCTTGATTTCTCTAAAAGTAAATACATGCGTATGTGGTACACATACCTCCAGTTTGCAAGACAACTGGAGAAATGTAGTCACTTCACTTGTGATTTCATACAAATTAGGCCATGCACTGAACTTCAATTGTTTCTGAGCTTCCAGTGATCATGAGAGACTGCAGGTTCTTCGAGGGGCTATGGAGCATGGCTGATATAGGTCCTTATTCTCCTTTAATAGCATACATGTCGATGGGCTATTTTTGAAATCTATATATTTTTTAAAAGATTTTATTTATTATTTTTTAGAGAGGGGAAAGGAGAGAGGCAGACATCAGAGAGACATCAACGTATGGTTGCCTATTCACCTGCCTCCAGCTACAGACTTGGCTGGAGACCTGGCTTACAGCCTCATTATGTGCCCTGGCTGGGAATCGAACCAGCGACCTGTGGGTTTGCAGGCCGGCACCTTATCTACTATGTTGAAATCTATATTAATCCTTTCAGACCCTTCAAGATAGAGTACAGGGGCACAGAGTAAAAATACTCAAAAAAGCTGCGCTCACTTCATGTGATCTCCAACATTGTTCCTCAGTGAACCCTGTTTCAGTAGTACTGGTGATGGCTTCCAATTTTTGGGCACCAGCAGGATGAGAAATTACACCAGTCATCTCCACATGCAGTCTCATTATCCTCACAGGAACCTGGGATGGCAGGTGTTATTAGTTACACTGTATGCTGAAGGAACTCAAGGCTAAGAGGATTTAATCTGCTGTCCTACTTCATAGAGAGCCTATGGTGGAACCAGGACCCAAATGCAAATTGTTTGAATCCCAAGATCAAGAAGGTTTTTCCCTGTCGTTTTTGTACAGTTTTTAGAAGTAAACTTGAGTATTTAAGTGAAATATTATGTAACAAAGAACCAGAAAATGAATCCTGAGCATATGTGTTGCCCACCAAGTGTCATGTGTGAGCTGAAAGATGTTGAGTGACTCATTGGTCAGTTGCCTTTGGTAAGAGGCTCCGGTGGTGTTTTGAGCATATGGTTCTCAGCAGGGTTGACTTGGCCCATTAGGGGACATTGAGCAGTGCCTGGAGGCATTTTGGTGGTCATAGCTGGAGGATATTACTGGTATCGGGTGGGTAGAGGTCAACGACATGGCTAAAAATCCCATAGTACACAAGAAAGACCCCAGCATAAAATTAATTACCTAGCCCCCAAATGCCAAGGTGGAGAAACCCTGGTCTAGAGGGCAATATTTCTCTCACCTGCAAATGGATCAGCAGAAGTGAGGGCAGCCAGGATTTGAGGGAACGGCTTAGGCCTGTCCTTACATCTATGCCAGGCTGGCAGGCAACTGGGCACTGACCAATTTGGAATCCTCTCCAGCTGTGGCACAACACAGCTGAGAGGGGTGGTAACTCCTTGTGTTCCAGTAGCTGCTGTCTGTGTCTAAAATCTGAAAACACAGTAGGTCTGTTTTGTGGGGAAGTTTGCTCATCACCAGCTCTGCCTTCTTTCCCCCAAAGGGTGTAACTACCTGAGTGGAGACTCTATAGAGCTGTTGGTCATATTTCCATGACAACAGTTTAGTTGCATTTAGGGCTCTCACAGGAAGAGGTGCCTAGCAATAATTTTGTCAACCACTGTCTGTTGGTGGGGTGTGAGGCTGGGAGGGATATGACCCTCACAGGGTCCACTGTGCTCTTCTTCAGCCGGCAGGTCTCAGATGGCCTAGAGCGTTGCTGTGGAAACATAAGAACATACCCTCACTTACTGGGAGAGAGTTAACTAAGCGTGAGAAAATACGATGTAATCACTGTGTGACCTACACATACAAAATCAACCTTGTTTGTGTCATAGTGATGCTGTAAATAAGGTGAAATTTCTTGCCACTTATAAATACTTTAATGGTGCCAAATGTTAATCAATGAAAAGCATTCTCATTGCCTCTATTTTTTTTAAACAACCTAGTGTACCGGTTTTTGGACTTCCTATGAAATAGGCCTACTATAATTGCCTGTTTCAAATCATGCTGTTTAGGTCAAAATATATAATAGTATATTTCCTCATCATTATTTTTTAACTTGATTTAATGCATGACTAGTAGATAAAACTGCTATTTACAACTGTAAATAAAAAAATTAGGAATGCTATGAATGTTCAGCTTACAGAGCTTTTATTATGTTTGTTATAAATATTTCATTGGCTAAATTTAATTCAGTGTGGTGGAATTGAAATGTAATAATGCTATTGACTTAATAAATGCTGGCATCCTAATGTCCAGCTTTAACTGAAACAAACATGAGAATCATTTTCTAATGAACATGAATGCTAAATCATTGTTCAAACAAAAAGGAACAATATGATGAATTGCACTGGGTCTATTTTTAGCATGATGTGTTGATATAAGTAAAAGAATTAAAGTGTAGTTCATTATATATCAACTTGAATGTAATGCTAATTAAAACCTTCCTTTAACTTCACTGAAGCCTATTCTTAGAAATTATGCAAATTAATTGAGGCCTAAAAAATGCATATGCAATGTGAGTTCCTTGTAGACCAAAAACTGGCATGTTGGAACAGACAAAATTATATATTGTGCAGTATTTTTGTGTAAGTATGATATAGTAAGTGAGTTGGGTACTTAAAAGATGTGTGGAGGGGTGCTGAACTGTGTATCTGTTGGTCCATTTTATTTTGTAACAATATAAGCAGAAAGGAAGAACCAAATAATTAAAAAATGACGGCTCAGATTTCCACCACCGAAGGAAATTTCCTATAGCTGGTGACTGTGGGACTCAGGTTAAGACTGGTTTCTGCACAGGGATGAATGACTCCCTGCTCTTCATAACATTGAAATCCTCAGCAAGTGCATTTGAATTGTGTGGTGGTAATTAGTTTGAACTCATTCTCCCCTGTGCCACCTTCTTCATATTTTTATATCATAGGAGGTGTATTTATCTAATGAAGCAGGGAAGACAGGAAGCATTGGCTATTTTGGGAGTCTCTGACAGCCGCACTAAATTATAACAGCATAGCCCCCAGTTCTTCAAACCCCGAATGTGATTGCAGAGAGGGGAGTTCCATTCAAGGCATGTGGGAGACGGTGCAACCTGAAATAATCGAATGTTCTTTCTTTTTTTCTTTCTTCCCTTTCTTCTGTCTCTCCATTAGCAATACTTTTCATCTCCTTCTGTAGATTAATGTCCATAGCCCTAGTCTCTTCTGTAAAGAACTTCAGTGTTCACCCTGGAGATTTGTCACTCTGCCAGAGAAGTTCAGGTTGGTGCTTTACTCAGCACATGACTAATATTAAGGCAGCTCTGTGCAGTGGTGTTTTCTTAATGGCTATGTTTGATTCTTCCAGAATCAACTAGTGCTCTTTTTCAGGCATGGTAATCCTTTCAAAGGCAAAGGCTCCACCAGAGGTTGATGTTTAGAGTGGTAGGTAACTTGTGTGTACCCAGGGAATCTCTGAGGTGGTCTCATCTTCTTGAGCCCTTGATTTCATAGGGGAAATAAAGTGAGATGTGAGCCCAGACAACCATGAATGTTGTAGTTTGTCCAGACTTCTTTTCCAGCATTACGCTTTGTTTTATCACTCCTTAGTCATTTTCTAACTAAATTTCAAGCTTCTCAATGCCAGGAACCACATCATCTACTTTTCACTTCATTCACCCACATTAGTGCTTAACCTATAGTATTTACAAAACCAGGAGAAATTGAGATTTGTATGGACTTTGCAGCCAGGAACATTTGCTAGATTAACTGCGCTTAGCCGATTAACCTGTCTGGGTTAACATTGAGAAAGTTATGAGAAAGAATAACTTAAAAATGTACCATAGGCAGAGTGCTGCATGAATTTCTTAACCTTCATTGCTAAAGGAATACAAAAGCAGTTAAAAGTTTTTGTCCATTTTTGATGAAGACTGAGAATATTTGGCGGGGGCAATTTTTCGTGTCAGAAGGATCTCTGACATTGTTTTTCATAAGCCATCGAAAAGTGCTACAAATTAATAGCAACAGTTGGAGGTTTTAGTAGAGGATCAATATTAATGGCCATCACTTTTAACTTGGTGATATCTGTCTTTGAAATAAAAATTTTGGAGTGTATAGGTTGTAAGAGTTTTATTTGTTTACTAATTAGCAAGAAAAAAAGTAAGAGCTCCTTTTTGATCTTGCCGTTCCAGTGCATTCCAAAACCTGCTAGCCGATCATGGGTTCTGACCACTTGGATTTGAGTCCTGGCCCTGCTTGTTAGTTCTCTGTCCTTGCTTAGGTGGCTTTACCTCTCTGTGTCTTAATTTTTTTTTTCACTGTAAAATGTTCAGTCTGCTGCGAGAAAAAAAGGATACCACAAGGAAAGAGCTTACAAGTATTTACAATATGTCCATTGTTATTTTTTCTGTATACCCAACCAAATTATTCTTGGTGCAGTTACTGGATCTTAGGAGAGTGTGAAAGCTACTTGGGTGCAGGAGAAAATAAAGCTGATGAAACCCGAGTGAAAAACAGAAGTTGATATCCCTCTAATCGCCTTTACATTGTCATTCAACTGAAAATAAGGTTCCGTGAAGAGCAATTTTTAAGGGAGGCTGCTGAGACCATCCTCTGATAAAATAGATGGTATTTTACTTCTGATCAATATAAAACTACTTTAGGGCAAAAATAAAATGTGTAGTGATGAATGTAGATTGGAACAACATCGCCAGCATTTCTTAAATGAAAGAAGTTTTTCTATAAGCAGTTTAATTGGACTCTGGAATATTTAAATAAACAGTATTTCCTGAATGTGACAGGCATATTTGCAAATGTACTGAGGATTTAGTAATCCCGCCTGATTTCAGGAATAACACCATTCTTGATCTAGTCATTTTGAGGTGTGACTGATTCTCCAGAGCTTTTGCAAAGGCCGGAATGTATCTTTCAAACTACAGTGAATTTTCTATTATCTCTTAGTAGATAATTGGTTTTGTGAATCATCTTCAGAGGCCAGGAACTCTCTGTGCCTAACATGGCAAATGATTAGCTGATGTTTGTATAAATGAACACATATACTCTGACTGCATTAACAGCCCCATAGTAAATGGTCTGAAGGTGATTAAATTTGTTTTTCACTGAGAATATCTGTACCTTTTCTCATATACTAATTTGGATGTACGCGCGCGCGCACACACACACACACAATGTTAAGAAGGTCTGTGTATTGACCTATTTGGTAATTCACTGGTGTTGAATTCTTTACTTATCACCAAAAACTATGTATTTTTAGGAGTGTCTAAATGACTTCATTTGCCTTTTAGATCAGATTCAAATCTCTCAATCAATATTTAAAACCTAGCCACCCTAATCAGATTTACTGTGCCACCTTCCCAGAATCTTTATCATTCTAAATTGCATGCTGTTCATAGTTCAAAATAAGATTCACTCCTATAAATCCTTGGACTACCATCATTAGAGTGATCATTTTTATACGTGACAAGGAAAAATGTTGTTCCGAAATTTCTTCTAAGCCTGATCTTTCATAGCTGTTCTTTGTCTTGTCCTTCTTTTTTTTGATAAATGTAGAATGTGTGTGTGTGTGTGTGTGTGTTCTGTGCATTATCTAGCAGCCTGCTGTGCAGTACCTCAGTGGCTTCTAATGAATGCTTATTGAATGAATGATAGAACATAGCATTGGAACAGATGTCAATCACCCAATTCTTGATGTTTCTTCACCTTAATTCAGTAAAACTTATTGGGATCTTTTTTGGATGAACTGCATAATATAAATGAGAGTGTTTCATTGACCAGAAAGTATTGCATGTACTATATGACTGTAATGGTTTTTAAAGATCTCCAATGGCTAGAAGATTCAAGGGGCAAGCCCTTTTAGAAAATATTATGTTGTCTCTGTAGTAAAAAGTTTCTGACATCATCATTCATGAGTAACATATGCATTCAAGTAGAAGATAGTCATCATTATTATGTCTTTGCTCCTTAATTGAAAAAAAAAAAAATCCATTATGATGACTTACTTTTGAAACTGGTGGAATTTCTACATACTAGGATGTTTTTGATTTTTTTCATTTTTAAAGATTTTATTTGTTTGCTTAAAAGTGTTATTTATTCATTTTTAGATAGAAGAGAAGGAAGAGAGAAAGAGAGGGAGAGGTACTTCCATCAACTGCCTCTCACATGCCCCTAACAGGGGACTTGGCCCACAAACCAGGCATGTGCCCTG
The DNA here is from genome assembly GCA_004026585.1 of Noctilio leporinus. NCBI lineage: Eukaryota > Metazoa > Chordata > Mammalia > Chiroptera > Noctilionidae > Noctilio > Noctilio leporinus. The sequence continues at coordinate 38,755 of PVIW01007123.1, read as the reverse complement.
ACCGGAATTGAATCAGTGACCTTGTGATTTGCAGGCTAACACTCAAATCCACTGAGCCACATCAGCCAGGGCTATTTATTTATTTATTTATATTCCTTTTTAAAAGGAGGGGAAAAAGAGTTTATTCATTATTTTTAGAGAGAAGGACAGAGAGGGAGGAAGAAAGGGAGAGAAACAGCAATGTTTCTCCAGCTGGTGACCTGGCTGGAGACCTGGCTTGCAACCTGGCTTTGTGCCCTGGCTGGGGAATTGAACCAGCAACCCTTGGGTTCACAGGCCAGTGCCAATCCACTGAGCCACATCAGCCAGGGCCTATTTATTTATTTTTTAAAGAGAGGAACAGGGTTGGAGAAAGGAAGAGAAACATTTATGTGTGAGAGATACATCGTTTGGCTGCCTCTTGCACACCCTCAGCTGGGGACCTGGTCTGTAGCCCAGGTATGTGCCAGCAATCCATTGAGCCATACCAGCCAGGGTTTTTTGTTTTTTGTATTTTTTCCCCAATGCAGATTAAAAATGGTCGTAAGGAAGTGGATGTTAGTGCTGGGGACACAGGAATATATTTTATAGTTTCCAAGACCATTTCTGGTATTTGGAATTCAAATTTAATGAGATGTTGTAGCTAGATATGAATATTTGAGACTAGAATAGAAGTACCTATGTTTGGATGCAGCTACCTTTTATAATGTCTTGCTTATTTTTCCAGTATATTAAACAATCAGATTTAATAGTTTTCACATAGTTTAGAACTAAAACAGATGCATTTCCACAAGTTAGAAGTTTGTGTGCTTGCAACTGAAACTTAGTAGAAACTATTTAAGATCTTGGGAGTTTGAGCCATTATTGACAAAGGGAAGGTTCTTCCTGACCTTTGCTCATTGAGCACTAAGCCTTATTTAACAATTATTTTTAAATGTTTTAGCTCTGGCTGGTGTGGCTCAGTGAATTGAGCACTGCCTATGAAACAAAGTGTAACCAGTTCCATTTCCAGTCTGGGCACAGGCCTGAGTTGCAGGCCTGTCCCCAGTTGGAGGCATGTGAGAGGCAACCACACATTGATGTTTGTTTCCCTCTGTTTCTCCCATCTGCCCCCTCTCTCTAAAAATAAATATAATCTTAAAAAAATATTTTAAGGGTATCAGGACAAAATATTGTCAACAATATCTTGACTGCGTAACACTTTTAATGTTAATATTTTCATTCCATTTAAGGCCATGTATTATTTTGATGTGAAAAGTTTTTTGTTTTTTTTTGGGTGGATGAGCAAGGAGGGAGAGACATTCAGTACAGAGACACTCCAGGAAAGAAGGAAGAGAGTGCGAGATGTTTGTACCATGTGATCCCCTCGTAACCTAGGGACACCATTTGATGCAGAATACACTGAAACTCATTAATAATAACCATTGATAACAGGGTCTACAGCCCTGAAAGCAGGTTACCTAAGAAGCAAGTTGTTATCCTAAGCCTTTATGATGTATTTCAAAGTACAGGCAGCTATTACCTAGTCTAGTCCCACTAGACAACTTAGAATAAAATAAGACAGCTGATAAAGGACAACTATTAGTGCAGGATTCAGCACAGCTTTGGAAACTGTGATCGAGAGACCTTTCCGGGGGCTTGGAGCATAGATATAAGATAGTTGTAGATTTGGCTGAAGACTTCAGGTTAGTGGTCAAAGTCAAACTGAAAACCTGGGATGTAGAGAATATCTGGGGGTCATGGGTCAGCCCCCTTGCTGTCAGGACACCCTCATTAAAGCACAAAGGAGAAGCCAATAGGAGAACAGGTGGGAGCTGGAAATTGCAAGGAGAGCTCTGGTGATGGAGGCACTTGCAAGTTTTCTATTATTGGTGAACCACATCTCAAGAAAGTTTTGCCTTATAGCTGTGGGTAATGAAAAGGAACTTCCACTGTAGAAGGAAAGGAAACAGAAGAATTTCTCTGAAAACGTTACATTCATCCAGGCAGTTTATTAGAGTTAGAAATGTGTTATTAGTAAGTACATGAGAACATATCTATATTTTCAAAAGGTATAATTTAGCCTCATTGAATATATTCAAAGTTTTAATACATTTTTTAAAAAAGATTTTATTTATTATTTTTTAGAGAGAGAGGGAAGGGTGAGAGGCAGAGAGGGAGAGAGACATCAGTATATGGTTGCCTTTTACCTGCCTCCAGCTACGGACCTGGTTGGAGACCTGGCTTGCAACCTAGTTATGTGCCCTGGATGGGAATCGAACCAACGACCTTTGGGTTTGCAGGCTGGTGCCTTATCCACTGTGCCACCAGCCAGAGCTTGATTACATTTTAATTGTATATTAATTTGTCTTTTCAGAAGATTAAAATGTTTTGTGCTTAAAAGAGAAAAAATATATTTATCTGCAAAATCCACTAATGTGCCTCAGTTTCCACTGATAGTGAGATATTGGGAGATACTGATATCTGACAGGAACATTAACTTTAACTTTTTAATTCAGAAGTCAGTCCTTTTCAGCTTACTACTTTGGAAACACCTGTTTCCAGCTTTGCCTTGGCGTTAAGTTGATGTGTATTAATATGCAATAAACTCTTTATACTGTTTCCTTATAAATTCCTTTTCTGGACCCAGCTTCCCCTTTAAACATAAATGCTCTGTTTTTTAATTAAAATAGAAAAATCCTGCAGCTAAGAGTATTTCCTTGTGTTTTTCCTTATGCATAGAATTTTTATAGCAATGGCTGTACATTCTTAAGGAATTGATAAAGGTTTAGAATGGGCCAGTTCTTGCAGTGACTTTTCATCATCACACATTGACCACATCCCTTCTTGTTCTGAATGTGGAGCTATTTGTTTCAGCCACACACAGCACTTTGGTTACAGAGACCTCTGCAGACTGCTCTGGTGAAATGAGAAATGAGAGGGTCCTTGTGGTTCTGTAGGTGGTTACATTCTGTACCTTCTTTGGTAAAGCAGTGGAGTGGTGGAGAATTGTATAAGCAATTCCTTTTCTCTAGTCCTGTGTCATATACCGGGCTCCATTGGTGAGCTTTTGCTGGGGGAGCAGGCACAGCCTGGAGGGGCTCTTCACAACCACCAGATGTGGAGTGCATCATTGGATTAATTATAGAGCCACTTCAGATTTGCAGATAACAGAAAATAGTAGGTCTCCAGGTATTTTCATACTTCTCACCCAATTGATGCTTTTAGAAATAGAGGGATTTATTCGCAGCTATTATTTCCTCAGGGGCAGTCTTCATTACGTTCATTTATTTAGCCACTACTGTTTATATAGACTGTGAGTTATGAGGTGACCTCCAGCTCAGCAAGATAAATCCTGGTACCACAGAGTCCAGCCAGCTTTATCTATTGCTGTATAGCTGCAGTGGATATTGAAGTTTGTTCTCTTGAGAAGGCGGGAAAGCTCCACCTCACACACCTAAGATTGCTGTGAGTGGGTTACAAAACTGCCAGACACCTATGCAACTGGGGGCGTTGCTCATCTATATTGAGCAGGAGTCATGTTCTGATTGTCTGTAGGGCCGTTTTGGGCTCTTGTGTACACACATCTCTAGGATCATCAGTTCATTATCAATAACTAGTAAGCTGTATGCTCTTAGACACGGGACATAGAGACAAGCTATATCACCCTCCAGGTACTCACTGAAACCCTGTGAAGTGAGCCCAGTGGCAAGAGGCCACGTTTTCTGAAGATGCTTCTGCTGTGTTTTAGATGACTGATTGCCTCTATTACTCTGCTGTGCTTCATTTACAGTGCTGAAGAAGATCAAAGCAGTGCGGAGTGGATATTTTTTGCTTCATGTAAATTTAAGCATGGCCACAAAGGCTTGTTTCCTCTCTCTTGGAAAAGCAATTTAGCTTGCAGAAAATAATTAAATCCGAGGTATCTTGTAATGATTAGAAATTTGAAACGGGGAGGGTTAATTATTTCAATCCGATTTCAGTTGCCCAATTAAATGTTCAGGGATAGCATTCAGACAGTTACTGACTTAATTTACAATACCAGCAACATTCAATATTGTACCTTTTTCTCTGCAGGATCATGCAGATTTGCGAAGCCATTTCTTCACAGTTGGGATGAAGCTAGAAACAGTGAATATGAGTGAGCCCTTTCATATCTGTCCTGCATCAGTGACCAAGGTGAGTTTCCCTCCCTTGCTCTTCACCTCAACCTCCAGAGTGCATCAAATAAGTCCTTCTCCTCAAAGCCAACCACATGAAATATGCTTGCACAAGGATGTGCCACTACACCAAGTAGACCTAAGGTAGACGGCCGTCTGTCCTATCCAGTACTTTTTGAAGCTCTCTATCACTGGTAGCATAGAGTGGGTCTAATCAGACGTTTCTTCTTATAACAGATGGCGTTAGTTTCACTTGTCTTCTGATAGTAGGTGGGTACTCGTGTCTGTGAGTGACTTGAAGGAAGGTTTAGATGCATGGCCGTGAATTTGCTGTGTGCTTGCTCGTCCTCCTACACTAGTAGCAGTTGAAACGATCTATTTTTATTTCAAAAGTACTTGAGAATGGTGAAAAGCAGATTCCCAACACCAGTGTGTCGGCCTGTCTGCTTCCTTTTAATCATCTGCTTTTATTGACTAAAGGCAAAGTCATGCTTCTGAGATTTGAGGATTTAAAATACTACTTTTTCATATAAAGTTATTTTATTGCAGTTTGTTAGTCTTTTAAGATTATAATTTTGCCATCAAAGAAATCTCAATGAAGTCAGCTGTGGTAACATCTGGAGTATGTTTCCACCTTAAGTATGTCTTATAAATGGTGGAAGAAACCAACAAACTTAGCATTCTTAAGCCAAAGTTAGTTTTAGTTAATGGCCCTTCACACTTTGCATGGGGAATGTCATTAATGGTTCAAAAGTCAATTCCATGGCTTCAAACCCAGACCTCATGATTCCTACCAAAGTAATGTTTAATGTTTTAATTCCTCAGGGTTATAATATTTTAATTGAAATAAATGGCTTTGCAGATAAATCCCAACCAGTTTTGCTAGTTACTAGCTGAATAAATGGCCTACATTTTAAGAACCTTCGTTATTATATCTATGCAGTAGGTATTATATTGTCCACTTCATGTCATTGAAAGAAGTGAGGGATCATGTATGAAGTGCCTGGCACATGTGAATGCTCAGTAAAATATTAACTACATTCACTGAAACCTTTGGTCCCATTTATGATTCTTTTTTTTTTTTTTTTTTAAGATTTTATTTAATTATTTTAGAAAGAGGGGAAGGGAGAGAGGCAGAGAGGGAGAGAGACATCGATGTACGGTTGCATTTCACCTGCCTCCAGCCACAGACCTGACTGGAGATCTGGTTTGCAACCTGGTTATGTGCCCTGGCTGGGGAATCGAACCTGCGACCTTTGGGTTCACAGGCCGGCGCCTTATCCACTGTGCTACCAGCCAGGGCCTCCATTTATGATTCTTTATCATCACAGTTAGTTGCTTTCCTAGAAAGAAGCATTCCACAGGCATCTGGGGATCCAAGGGAACCATTGAGGCATCTTACCTTGTTAGGTGGTGAAATATAAACCTGATTGTTTAGAACTGCATTTTAAGTTTGTTTATTACAAAGTGTTGTGGTGGTTAATGGAAGATACACATCCACAGTTTTAAGAAGGGCCAGTCCTCCAACTGGAATCAAAAACCCAGTGAATCATTCAACACACTTGATTTTCAACACAACCGCTGAAGAGAAAATAGAGGTGTGTCATTTTCCCTTTAAAGCCATGCACATGGCTGAGTTTTCCACGGGCTTGCTGTGCGTACGTAACTTTCAAAATGAAAATATTGTTGTGTGAAGAGGATGATCAAGATAGCCTGCTGTGGTATTTCCTGCAGTGGTGTGAGCTGTCAGTCATTCTTAAGCTAGAAGGAGCACTTTCATGATCCAACAGGATACCTCTGATTGTATATTTACTGTCATCTTTTATTTGCTTTCCTATTTTGGAAACATTTACCACCTTTGCTGATCAGACTGCATTTGGTTTCTGTGGAAAAATGATCTATCTCAAATTTGTGATCCAAAAGGAAGGAAGAGAAAAGAAATTTGTATTTAGATTTTGAGTTATTTGAAAAACTCAACTGTTTATCTAGTGTGTGGGCTTTTGTATTTCATTTCTATAGGCAGCTCAAAGAAAGGACCACTTTGTGTATTTTTTTTTTCCCTGAGGGTCTTGATCAGTGAAGTACTTTTCTGAAGAAATAGTCACATAATTAATGCAAAGAAATCAATAGAGTCTGTTTGTTCTTTCTCTCCTTTATGTAAGAATATATTTGACCTTGGAAATAAAAACAAAGACATTTCTTTGATGTTACCTCACATGGTAGAATGGCTCATTTTGTATGTGGGATATGATCATATGTATCCTCGGTAGCTCCTGTGACTGTTACATGCTTGAGGTGCCCAATAAGCAAGTTGGAGCAGGGCTTTTCAACCAGAGAATAATGGTATGAACTGTATGATCCCCAGATGTGTGGTCCTAGAATATGATCCTTTTGGCTATCACAGAATTATTTCTGAATTTTAGAAAGTAAAGACACTAAGAAGAAGTTAATTTCATTTTGATTTCCTTATTCTGAAAGAGACTGGATTTGCTAATGCAGTAACAAGTGTTTTAAAATTATTTGGTCATGCTTTTTTAAGTGTATGATTTGTTAAAATTTGAGAAGTATGGTGATGGCAGTGTATTATAGCATATGGAAAATGGTTATGATAATAAAATGTCTTTTTTCCTTAAAATATTTTCTCATCAATGAACAAATTATAACCATGTAATTTATATAGTTATAACTTATGTTCTATAAAGTCTAAAGTCTATGTTTTTTAACAGTTATAGAACATACAATTTCTATGTTGTATAATTGTTAAAACAGTTTATTTAAAAAATAACTACATAGGAGAAAAAACATTGACTTAGGCTTTGAGTGATAATCTCAGGGTTGAAATGGGTGATATCATGTTCATATACCAGCCATTAAAAATTTATTTTTTAATTTATTTATTATTTTCAGAGAGTGGAGAAGGGAGAGAGGAGAGGTAGAGAGGGAGAAAGACATCAATGTATGGTTGCTTTTCACCTGCCTCCAGCCACAGACCTGACTGGAGACCTGGTTTGCAATCTGGTTATGCGCCCTGGCTGGGGAATCGAATCCGCGACCTTTGGGTTCCTCTGGGTTTGCAGGCCAGCACCTCATCCAATGAACCACCAGCCAGGGCCTAAAAATCTTTCTATTTGAAATGGCCTTCAAGGTTCTTTACTGTGTGTTCTGGGTGTTGCACATTTGTAGAAAAGTAAAGAATGATATCTTGTTGAAAGCCTACCAGAAATTTCCTTTGTTCCAGCAGTGGGTAATACAGTGATGCTGGCTGCCCGTTTACCTGGAGATGTATCATGCCTTTGCCTTATTCTAAGAGGCTGTCAGCTTCCACTTGGAATTTTATTTTTTGTAAAAGACAAACAGAAATGCAGATGTTCTTAGCCTGTCAGAGATGGACTGTCACATTTTTTTGCCTCTAAATAGTTTACACACACACACACACACACACAATGCTAGGATGTGACCTTCTAATTGCAATTAGTTTTACCCTGAATATCTTTTTAGTGTTGGTAGACTTCTAGTGGCAGTAGTTGGGTTTCCACAATAAAGCACTTTGTTCCCTAAATAAATTTTAGTGGGGCTTGAGGGTAAGAGGATATTTTCTCTGTGATTTTTAAGGTTATATTTTCATTCTTATGTTTCTCACTCTGTATCAAAGATAAAAGACTGAAATCATTCTTTTCTTATATACCCCACCTTCCCTGTTGGCCATGTGTTGTGATGTATGGACTTGGGGGAGCACCTTTCCAGGTTCAAGACTCATCTGCATGTAACAAAGTATCAGAATAACCTTCATGTGGAAGGTATTTACAAGTAAATATGTTTCTCTTAACACTGGAAAAATGTTTGAGAATATAATACACTGTGCTGTTACTGCTCATCATAATGAAAATTTTAGTTTTATTTTGCTTGGAGCTTTTTCTTGATGGCGTCACTAACCATTGAAGAAATAAATAACACTAAAACAAATAGACAAGAAAATGCATAGGCATGTAGCAAATCCTGTATTAAATGACCAACCTGTAGTACAGTGGGATTATGTTTTTGGTGTTCCAGAACAGTGAGATATTGGCAGGGAATGGTACTGGGGAAAATACCATCTGTGTGAAATACAGTGCATTGTTTAGAGCAAAGGATACTGGAATTAGAAGTCTTGGGTTCTGTTTCTCTTTCTGCTAGCTCTGAGCTGCAGTCTTGGGAAAGTTGGTTAAATGCTCCAGGCTTCAGTGCAAGACCTGTGTGTTGACCAGATGGACCAGCATTTCTGAATCATTTCACTTTTCTCTGATGTAATAAGTAAACAAATATAATATGTTACATGTTAAATGGAAAGGAGGAAAGATGCATCAGGAAAGGGAATAATGGAGTGTTGGCAGAGAAGGGGAAGGTATGATTTTAAACAGGGTTGCCAGGGAAGGCCTCCCTGGGAGGGTGATATTTGACCCTTTGCACAACTCAGACAGCAGAACTAGAACCATTGACTGGAATTAACTAACATCAAGGAGAACTGAAGTGAATTTGCTCTTTTGCTTATCTTTGAACTACGTTGCTTCCAGAAAACATTTTGTAAATGGAGGAACCAGGAGTCATAGTTTAGGAAGAGTATCAAGGTTTCCTAAGAAAAACTGCCTCTTCTCTATTGAGTGGGGAAAGCACTGTTTTCCTCCCTGTCTGGCGTATTTTACATACTTGTTCCCTAGAATCCATCATGCTTTTCACTGTCAGGGTTCACCTGATTTCTGCACCCTGCTGTTTCCATCAGCACTCCTTGTTCTTATTTCTTCATGGACTTCTTTTCCTCCTTCTAGCCAGTGGATGATTATCCACTTTCTGTGAACAAGGCATTCTCTGTGCATGGTGCAATCCCTTGATGAGGAATGAAGAGGCCACAGTCCTTAAAGCACTTGGGATCTATTGGGGGAGACAGATGTGGTACCAGGGAGCAGGGGTGGGTGAGTGTTTTCACTACAGAGATACAAGCCTGATGATGTGGGGGGGCACAGAGCAGGGGCCCTGTATTCCAACTGAGCGGTTGGAAATTGTCCCAGCAGCACTGACTTTCAGGATGGACCTTAGAAACTGCACTGTGATTTGATAGACTGGCAGTGGAGTGGGGTGTCAGACTGTGAGAGCACCACCTCGGAACAGGTCTGGGGTAAATGATTTTCTCTTGGGCCGAGTAATGGGGCAATTGAGTAGTAATAGGATGAGTGACATGAGACTAGATGAGACAGACATCTCGAAGCCAGACCTTGGAGTTCCTGAATGACCTGGTGAGAGAACATATGTCCTTTTTGTGAGCATGGAGAAACCAGTTAGACCTCTCAGTACCCATCTTGGCTTTTCCAAAGCCAGGGTCTGCCTGTCTTACTTTAGCAGTTTGTCTATCTTTTAGCTATGACTGTGGGTTTATGTTCCATCCTCTGTCTCCTGTATATTCTTACTTGTTTACTTTTCATTAATGTGACCACAGTGATCAACTCTAACTTGTAGCAACTGGATCAATGTAGTAATAATAGCTACCGAAATGCCAGTTTGTAGTAAAACTATTTTGATGAAATATATTGATTGTGTTTGGAAGCTGTACCAGTATTTTATTACTTGTCTTATATGTAATCCCAAGGAGCTCACCATTGGCTGTATTGGTTTTCTCTTTCAGGTTTTTAATAATCATTTTTTTCAAGTGACTATTGATGACGTAAGACCAGAACCTAGCAAACTCTCAATGCTGTGCCATGCGGATTCTTTGGGGATTTTACCAGTACAATGGTGCCTTAAAAATGGAGTCAATCTCACACCTCCCAAAGGTCTGTATTCTGTGAAAATTTGCAGGGTTTGGGGGATTTGGGAGGAGGTTGAATTGTCACTGAAAAAAGTTGTGTTGTAAACAATTTTAGAAGCAGTGGGAAAATCGTGTGTTTCATGATTAGCTTGACATAGGGATTGGTTGTAGCTTCTTTCCATGGTGAGGTGCGTGACCTTGAGCGTCTCAGTCCAATGCTAGAAAGCATAGTTCCCCATCAGTGATTGAGTGATCGGAGGCTTCGCTGCTGTTATGTAGTGATGGAGCGCGCAGTGTTGCTAAGCGATTGAAGTTAAAAACTTGAGAGTGTCTATGAAGTGGCTTCGAAAATGCAATAAAGTATTATCAAACCATTTCTTTCTATTTTTTCCTGTAACAAATCATATATTCAACAATTTGTGCTATAATACATTAAAATAATTAAATTGGGAATTACGTTGCACTAAAATACTTTCTACATTGAGATCCATCCATGTACCACACTGTAAGTTTAGTAACAGTGATTTGTTGTCCCTTATGAGTCGAAGGTTTAGTCAGGGAAGAAAGCAGCAAGGCAAAAGGAGAGAAGATGGGGAGAAAATAAAGGGAATCATAGAAGAGAAAATCAGAAGAGATTAGAAGAGTAAACTTATGGAGGGATTTTGACAGATAACCACAAATAATTCAAGGGCTTTGTGATAACTTTGCAGCTTACCAGGGACTAGTTTCCACCTTGTGTTAATCACATTGGGAGATAATTGACAACCACAGGTTAAGTTCCAGTTTTCCTGGTGGCTATCATGTACTCTGTGCCACCTTTAAATTACGTTACACTTAATTCATCCATGTGCTCCACTGACATGGGTATCTGAAGTTTTTATCCTCATTTTTCCTCCCATGCTCGTCCCCATGGAAGAGATACATTTTAATATTTCCATTTCAGCTGTTGACTCTTCATATTTAGGTAGTGCAGTCATGAAATGAGGTTTAATTAGAACACAGTGACATTCTTGCATAACACTGTTCATATTAAGTGCCTAACTCATTTCATTCTCACAATGAGGAAACTTAGTCACAGAGAGTTTATGGAACCTGCCAAGAGCCACATGTAGAAAGTCACAGGGTAGGAGATCTAGCTCTTGATTCTGGATTCCAATTCATGATGCCTAGCTTGTTGCTTCTATTTTGGTTCTCACATTGACTCTAGCCAAGTGCCTGTGCTTCAGGACCATCAAAGTGGGACATCCATGGTATTCCACAGATACTTTGCAGAATCAAAGAAGTGGCGGAAGTCTAAATATGGTGACAAAAAAATGGTGACAAAAAATTATTTGACTTTAGATGGTGGGCACACAGTGCAATATACAGATCATGTATCACAGAAATGCACATTTGAAACCTATATGCTCTACTAACAAATGTCACCCTAATAAATTAATTTAAAAAGATACCCTGGCTGGTGACACAGTGGATAAGGTGTTGGCCTGTGAACCCAAAAGTTGCTGGTTCCATTCCCAGCCACGGCACATGACCATGTCTCCTGCCAGGCCTGTGACTGGAGGCAGGTGAAAGGTAACCATACATTAATGTCTTTCTCCCTCTCTGCCCCTCTCTTCCCTTCTCTCTGAAGATAATGAATGGAATATTTTTTAATTAAATAAATAAAAATAAAAAGATGCATGAGTACTTATATAATTTCTTAAAACAATGGTAGTTTTGCATTATAAAATCTGTATTCATGGTAGGTAAGAGAAGTCCTTTCCTATTGTAAATTTTAACATTAGTTCACTTGTAGAGATCTTACTGATAAACTAGTAAGAAAAAGGCCAACAACCTACAGAAAAAGGTTTCCAAATAGCAACGGGTAGTTCACAGTTAAAAGTAACACAGGGATTTTTAAGCAAATGCATCAGAAATGAGAATTAAACTCCTGTTAAGATGGCATGTATTTATAAGATGAGGTAGAAATTCAAGAAGAGAAGGAAATTATAATTTGAGAATTTATGGAGGACCAAGAATTCTCAGATTTACTGATGTGAATGCAGGTAGGTACAAACTGCACTCAAATTATAAATGAATTTTAAACCCATTGACTCAGCAGTTTTGCTTCTTGAAATTTGTCCTAAACATACACTATACAGACAATATGCCTAAAAGTTTGTTCTTGGCAGCATGTTTTATAATACCAAAACACTGGGGAAAAATCCAGGTGCCTGTCTGTGTGGGTTAAATAGATTTTAGATACCATATATGCCATTGTTAAAAAGAATGGGGAAATCTGTGTACTGATCCGAGAAGCGCTCAAGATACACTGTGAGTAATAAAGATCAATAGGTTATGGTGTGATGCCTTTTTGTTAGAAAAACAGTAAATGAGAATATATATTACTGTTCACTCTGAACCCTGTGAAGAAACTCTGAAAGGTTACGTAAGAAACTAATAAAATGAGAATTTCATGTAGGGCTTTAGAAAATGGAGGTGGCCAGCAGGACAGATGGAAGAGGCTAGGAACGAGCCTTTGAACAGAATACTTTAAAATATTTTTATTTTTTACATTAATCTAAAGTAATACCTATTAAAATAAATATGTATGATTAAAAGTAGAAGGTTTTTATCACTAAAGGGGATCTTAAAGATGATCTCTTCAGCTCTAATCATTTTATATATAGGGACATGGAAGCTCAGTTGTATTGAAATGTTCCAGTCCTGAGGTAGAAATTGGCTTAAAACTCCCGTCTTAAGATCCCAAATCTAGGGCTTTTTAAACAATAAACAAATCCACACTTTACTGCTGTTGTCTGGCTCTCTCTGATATCTTCACAAAAGCCATCCTCAGGAATTCTGGGGCATTTAGGTGGGCTTGCAGAGGATTAGCTGATGACAGTTGACCATTACTTTTCTGTGACTGAAATGGTCTAGATAGATGTCAGAGCATTTGGAGAATTTCAGTTCTCAGGTATAATTTTCCAAGTGTTTGCAGATATAACAAAGTCATGACTTCATTTAATTGAGCTCTGTTACCATTTTCTGAGAGTGGAATATGTTTATTTGTGTGATTAAAATGAATTACAGTTTAGAAGAGGTGGTGGTGATTTCCCCAATGGTGATTTGTCACATGTCTTCTGTGCCACACCAGGGCCGGGAGCCATGCTGTAGAGTATTTTCCAACACCATTGCTCATTTTATTAACAAACGAAAGTATACACTATCTTCAAAGTAAGTTTGTTATTTTTAACTTAAATATTGAGCTTTATAAAGGGAGAATGTCAGATTGATTATACATGCTGAGAAGTGTTTAGATGTTTTCTTACGTGTGTGTTTCCCACGAATGTAATACATTATTTAGATTTCTGTTAGAACTGTAAACACTGCTTACAATTATGTGTTGTGCAATAGCAAAAAGATATCACATTCATTCTCTAGTCAGTGGGAAGCAGCTGATGATGATATAAAAGACAAGTGATCTAGGAGATGTGCAGAATCATGGAATCTTAACTTACATGGTTTTAACCACAACCACTACCCAATTTTTTTTTTTTTTTTAAACCTGTCCCCAGACTTTGGAAACAAGCAGTGTAAGCTAGAATGGGTAGAGATTTTTCAGTGTTGTCTCTATGTGAGCAAATGCTTTCCTGGTAAGCTAGGGACAGAGCCTTAGAAGTTTCACCTCATTAGTTTAAACCCAGTAAACAATTGGATAGGCACTAAAAACGATCAAACAAATGAATCAACTAAGCAAAAAATGTGTATATCACATTTTTGACCATCAACCAAGACTTGCTATTTTTTAATTATTTCAATAATGTCCATGGCATGTAACATCCAAGATTAGTCATAGAAATAGTGGAGAAAACATCCCACTTGGAGGATCTTTGTAGAAATGTTTAGGTTTTAACATCTGTTGTAAAAATATTCGAGCAAAAGCTGAAGTAAATTGCTTATTTTAGCACTTTGTCTCTATTAGCTGGTCTTAAATGACACATAAACTATAAACAATTTAGGAAATAAGGGTGTACTTTAATTATTATCAAGATACAACGTAGTGGGCCCTCTTTTCCTAGACACTGACTGATGAACCGAGTCCATTTTTTAAACCTATATTTTTTGCCTACCAAAGGGGACAGAAAATAAGCACATACTTGTGGACTTGCCACCTTGATAAAACCACTGCTAACATTTTACCATATTTTGATTAAAATTTTTTAAAAATGAAGTAAGATATTACGGACCTAAACAAAAACTGACTCACCCTTGACTCTACTTCTGACACCCCATATCTGATCCATTGTGAACCTTGTCATCGTGTTCAGGACCTGACCACACCTCATCAGTGACCACCCTGGTCCAGGTCTCCTTTAAACCTCATTTGGGTTACTTGCAGTGGCCTCCTGCCTGCTTTCCTCAGTTTACTGTCAACACAAGGGTCAGTCAAACAGATCTTGTAAAATGTAAATCACACTTGTCCCTCCTCTGTCTGCTCAGACCTCGCTCAGTGGCCCAGCCCCTGTCATATGAACAGCTTACAATACCTACCAGTTCCCTGTCTGACCTCATCTCCTAAGACTCTCCCCAGTGAGCTCCATCACACCACCTGCCTCCTTGGCCTTCCTGGAATATGGCGCACGCCCCCTCCATCGGACATCGGCATTCACTCTCCCCTCTGCTTGGCACACTCTTCCCCTTCCTCAGACCCGACTCCAGTGTTGCATTTTGAGGTAGTCTACTTGGGTGGTTCTATTTAATATCAGTCACAGATTGCCACCCCTAACTTCCTTCCATGCCTGCCTTGGCTTTCTTCCACTGAACTTTAGTATCATGTAAAAGGCAAATAGACAATATATAGTTTACTTCTGTTTTAAAAAATCAGTCTCCACTTCAATGAAAGATCCATGAGAACAGAAGTTTTTGTCTTGTTCTCTGCTCCTCCCCAGTAGTTAGAATAGAATGTGGCTCTTGGTAAATATTTGTTGAGTGTTGAATGGATTAAAATCCTGCTCCCATTCTGACCCACCCCCCCTTCCTCTCACCCTTAACCTTTTATACTCATCTGATACCTTCTAAAGACATTATGCTTTATGGCATTGCTACTTTGGTTTCTGAATCTATCTCTGCACCAGTCTCTCATTTTTATTATAATCATTGTACAGTAGATTTTATTTTGATATGTACATGAATGATCTGCTATGTGTCTCTTTATTTGACTTTTATCCATTAGCATTTTTCATATTTTTTGACATTGATGTATGCACATTATTTATTTTTCTTGTTCTGTATACTATATTCTATAATTTTTGAAATCCATATCCCATTGCGAGATGTTTAAGGTATTTATGATTTTCTTTGTTGCAGACAATACTCCAATCTTTGTACCTGGACTCAAGTGTGTGAGGACCTTTTGGGGATTTCCTAAATGTGGAACTACAGGGATTCCCTAGATATTGCCAAATGCTCACCACATTGTGCCAGTTTATGTTATCATCAGTAGGGTCTAAGAGTTCCCAGTTTGCATGAATTTTACTACTGTGTGATATTCTTATGCTGAACACTGCCACTCTGATGGGTCCCCTTGTTTCATGGGTGCCCCTGATAGTACAGTTGAGCAGGTTATAATATACTTGTTAGTAATTTGTGTTTCCTTTGAGTTGTATTGCATTTTTTGCCCCTTTTTGACTATATATATACTTACTTAGTCTAACGAATTCTTTCTTAGCAATGCACTTCACAAATACAATAGTCTGTGGCTTGTTGGGTTTTTTATTTTTAATTTTTAATGGTATTTTATGTTCTACTGACATATTAAATTATAGTCAGAATCCATCCTATTTTATGGTATGTTTGTGTGTCTAGATAGCCTTCCTATGGCTATTTTTCTATATTTTATTTAAGATTCTTGCAGTTTTGTTTTTCATGTTTAGCTCTTAATACTTGGAAATTTTGTGCACCACAAGGACTGGAAATTTTAATTTTAATTGTTTCTGCTTGAATTGAATTGGATTTTCCAATTCACCAGTGGTCTCAGCATCATTCACTGAATATTTACAATGCCATCAGTGACATATATCAAGTTTCTTTATTTGTGTGAACCTTATCCTGTTCTTAGTTATTCTGACTCATTGGCCTATTTGTCCATTCTTGCGCAAATACCTCACTTTTAGAAAATTATTTTACTTCATAACAAGTCTTGATATCTATTAGGTGAATACCTCCCCTTTTTTTTCCTTTCCAAAATTGTCTTGATTATTATTATACGTGAATTTTACAATTTGTATAGCTCTAAAAAAGGGCCCATTGGATTTTAATTTGTAGTGCATTAGTCTTATAAGTTAATTTAGAGAAATTGATATATTATTTTATCACTATTTTATAACTTGCAATCTTTTGCTAGAAGTTTGCTTTTGTGATTGGTGGTT
Source organism: Noctilio leporinus (assembly GCA_004026585.1). Lineage (NCBI taxonomy): Eukaryota > Metazoa > Chordata > Mammalia > Chiroptera > Noctilionidae > Noctilio > Noctilio leporinus. The sequence goes on along the minus strand of PVIW01007123.1, from coordinate 22,451 downwards.
TGGTCCCTCCTCCTGGCACACCCTTCCCCCAGATGGCCACATGGGTCCTTTCCACAGCTCCTACTTCTCGTTAAGGCCTTCCTCGATGCAGCCCTCCCTATGCCTCCTGTCCGCTTTCCCTCCATAACACTGTGATCAACGTACTTTGTATATTTGTGTGTTATCTGTCTTCTGTCACTGAAATGTAAACTCTGTGAAAGTAAGGATTTTTGTCAGTTTTGTTTACTTCTTTATCCTTAGTATTAGAATCCTCCCTAGTATACAGCATGCATTTACCAAATATTTCTAAATGAATGAAGATGTAAATGAACAAATCTTAAAAATTTTGACACCTGTTGTCAAATTGGCATCTGCAATGTTTTTTGGTTTTTTTAAAAGATATGTGACAACCAGAAATGCATCAAGTATTGCTTCCCAGAAGTCATTGTAATGGTAGAGTCATATTGTTTTTCATTTTGCCAGTCAGGGAGATGGCAAGCAGGATATTCTTTTGCCGTTTTTATTTAGCCGGTTTTTTTTTTTTTTTTTTTTTTCATATTTGCCCAGCAAAGAAGTGGCTTCTTTTATTAGGGAGGAAAGTTTTTTTTTTTCCTATTCTAAGTCACTGGCAAGGGCCCTGACCACTGAGTGTCTCAGTGTTGTTGTGGTCATTTCCTGGTACTGAGCGGATACCTAACTTCCTATAGGAACTGGATACAATCAGGAATCTGTTAATACATCAGAGGTGGGGGGTAGCTGTGGGGAGGCAATACTGGGGTATTCCATGGACCGAATTAATCCTCGATGGACTGACCAGTGCCTTAATTATCTTTTAAAAGAGAACAAAGATGCTATGCTTTAAATTAGTTTTCATTATTGAAATAATTCCTGAACATTAGAGAAAGTTTGGAAAATACAAAGAAATAAAAGAAAAAAGTATCTAGGAATTCCACCACCTAATAATACCAAATACCAAATAATAATTTTGACATTTACTGTTAAGGGTTTGCTCCATTGCCTATGTTTTTTTGCATATTTTCATTGTAAATGTGATAATTCTGTGTGTGCTTATACCAATATTTTCACCAAAAATAATAGCCAAATAAAAATCATCTTTTATGACTTTTTAAAACTATGTGCAATTTTATATCTGCATGACTTTCCATAGACTTGGATAAGTTTTGTATAATTTCCTATATTTGGATACAAGGACACCCCCCCGTTTATTAATAATAGCCATTGTATCTTAATGTATAACACTTTTTCTGTCTATAGGGCTGTTTTTATGGGACAAATTCCTAGAAGTGAAATTGTGTCAAAGTCCATGAACATTTTAACTGCCAAATTGTTTTTTGAAAGAATTGTCTACTAGCACTGCCAATAGCAACGTTTGCAAGTAGAGCTATTTTATGTCAATTAACTTGTGTCATATGGATACGGGTCATTGACCTGTTCCCTTTTGGACCTGTAACAGTTGGAAATTTATTCAGAATAAACACTAATAAAAGCTGAAATAACTCTAACGGTTGTGGCTCAACAGTCTCCTATGGCAGCTTGTTGCAAATTTTAATAGCCCAAGGGGGTTTGATTTTCTTTTCTTTTCTTTTTTTCTCTGCTATTTCCCCCTCTCCTAGGTTTAAAACATGTTCTCATGGCTGCAGTTAAGCCTTAGTACTTCTTGTTCTGTCTTTGTTGATTAATGAGTATAATTGACCCCTGTTGTCTCTATTATACAAGGCATAGCAATTTGTTTTTATGTAGCAGTTATTTTCTGAGCTGTCACAAAACTGCCTTACAAAGAGAGCTCATTATGAGCCAGAAGAAAAAGAATTTTAAGTGAATAAAGGTCCCTACGAAAAGGAGGAGGAAGAAAAGTCTTGGCTGTTCAAATGTTCTAGAGGCAGGATAATTAGTTGTTGCTTACATGCTCAGCAAGATGTGGTTATCTCTGGAAATCATTAGATCAAAAATGGCTTCCCATAGGGAGTCTTGGAGACTAGATACAGAGGATAAAATGATGGGTTTAAGAAACGGTGGAGCATGACATTTTAGAGTGGGCTGAAGCCCATTGGAGGTTGGTGGTAAGGGACATGATTCTAGAAAACCCTGCTGAGTGCCTGTCTGTAGAAGTAGAGGGGACTTGTAAGTTGAAACTTTTTATCTAAACAAATATTGAGCGTAAAGAGCTTAAATTTCAAGCTATATCAGAACATAGTTTACTATTCATTTATAGGGCTTTAATTTTTTCTTATTTCCCCTTTCCCCATGATCTTGATGAGATTGGCTTACAAAATTAACCTAGGAAGTAGCAGAGGTCTAGGGAAGAGATATGGGACAGAAGGAGATCTTGACTTTTAGGAGTCAACTGGTCACCCCTAACCAGACAGGGTCCTTCTTCTGCAGGGAGTCATCTTGCCTTCATCTGTTCACTCTCGAGTTCATCTAGGAAATGTCTTATTACATAACCTGTGTCACCCTTCCCTACTTTACCCCTCAGAGGAGAAAAGGCTGTTCACCACAGAGGGAAGAAAAAAAACTCAGCAACAAGAGTAAATGATTAGTGATGGCTGCTCTGAATCATGGAGCGCTGCAGTCAGAGGAGACCTGAAAGGTCTTCTCTTTATTTTGTGAGTTAATAGATGAAGTCTGTTGCACAGAAGACTTTTTACCTTGGTCCTTCTAGTTCCTGGGAGAACTGGGTCTAAGAGCAGCCCTCCCTTCTGGTTCGGTACTCATCACACTGTTAGGTAACTTCTCACCAGTTTGAGGTATCTTTTGGTGAATTCACCTATTCTTATATATTAATATCCTTCAAGTGACTGGTTGGACTAATTGTACAAAAAGTTGCATTACCTTGTTTAAGGCACAATTTGTTTTGCTTATGAATATTCAGAAGAAAGTTGGTTTGGTTCCTTCTAGAAACCTATGCTGTAGGAGCATCTGGCCAGAGGCACAGCTCTGGAGGGACCCGGTGGGGGAGGCGGGCAGGTGGAAGATGGGTAAGACCTCTTCAGAACTAGCTTGGAAGAGTACATAGCATCCCAAAACTCTGAGGCTTCTTATCTCCTTGTTGGGAAGACATGAGGACTTGCTGGTCTTTATAGAACGAGCGGGGTTATCTCACAAGGAAGAGGGCACCTCTGCCACTGAAGGGCAACAGGCTGTGGGAGGATCAGGGTCAGGGCCTGGGTCAGAGGAGGACAACTCCCTTCTCGGTTAAGAAAAGTTGGTTAAACTGAGCTTACTTAATGAAAAGAGTATTGTTTTGTGCTTGTGAGTATGGATGGAAGTAGGAGGCAACCCGTGTCTTGAGTTTCTTTAGTGAAGAATTTCTGTAGTCACTGCAACTGTGGGATTTAGTAACTAAGATCCCTATGCTGCACATAACCAGGTTGCAAGCCAGGTCTCCAGCCAGGTCCTTTAGCTGGAGGCAAGTAAAAGGCAACCATACATTGATGCTTCTCTCCCTTTTTCCTCCCTCCCTGCCCTTCTCTCTGAAAATAGTGAATAAAATATTTTTTTAATACCAAAAATTAATTAAATGAAATAAAATCAAATCCCTATGTTAAGTAAATTTGCAGGTATAAATTTATGGACAATATGGGGGAAAAGAAATTGCCCCAATTTTTTTTTTTTTTTTTTGCATTAAAAATGTACTTAGGTGTATTTTGCATAAGCTCAAACCAATAAAGAGGGAACATTAAATGATATATATTTTAAAGATTTTATTTATTATTTTTAGAGAGAGGTGTAGGGAGAGAGGGAGAGAGACATCAATGTATGGTTGCCTTTCACCTGCCTCCAGCTACGGATCTGGCTGGAGACCTGGCTTGCAACCTGGTTATGTGCTCTTGCTGGGAATCCAACCAGCGACCTTTGGCCAGCGCCTTATCCACTGCACCAGCCAGGACTGATAATGGTTTTAAAGAATCCTAATAGCTACTCTGTTTTTCATTTCTATCACCATCCTTTTTTCACAGAAAATGCAAATAGTCATATTAAACTGTATTTTTCTATCTAGGTTAAGCCATACACCCAATGCCATTTTAATCTTATAATCAATCATGGGTGATTTCAGTTTTGGGAAAAGCCGGACATCACAGGGTAACATATCTAGTCTGTAGGGGGACTTGAGTCAGCTGGGTGATTTGATGTTTCACCAAAAATTGCTTTATGAAATGTGATGCATGAGTGTGTTGTCATGATGAAAATACCCAGCATAGCTATGGCCTTCTGAATCACCCAAATAGCTTTGGTGAAGGAATGTTTAAACTAAATGCAAAATTTGATGCAGATTTATCACTCTACTTGCTCATTTTGAATGTGATGATCACATAGTACACATGCTAACTGAAAGGTGTCTCCTACCCCTCTGACTAGTAAAGTGAAATCATCATTGTTCACAAATGTATATTCCAGTCCACTCTCCTTGGCTGTTAGGTTACATTGATGTCATGATGTCATGCAAACTGTTTTTGCTATGTTAACAATGGATGGGCTTTATCCAAACCGACCTTGTACATGAATGATTGTTTCTTAACCTCCCTATGTATCTTCTATTCTTCCCCAAAGCATATTTACCTACCATCATACAATGATATGGGTAAATTCCACCTTCTTCACCTGGTTTTAGGCACCATGTTACGATAATAATGGTGTACCTTACTTGTACACCATTTTAAAAAATATTTTACTTGATCCTCATAAAATTTGGTGTGCTGTCAGGCTTAAGAAAGGGCTTCACCTTATTATTTTCATTAGCAACACACCATAAAGCTGTTCATTTGTCTAAGGTGTAGCTTGACTAATGCTATCGGTGTTCTGTCCTGCACAGGTTACCCTGGTCAGGACTTTGACTGGGCAGATTATCACAAGCAGCATGGAACAGAAGAAGCACCTCCTTTCTGCTTCAAAAATGTAAGATGCTTGTTTCTTATTACTCCTTTTATCATAGATGTTGCTTAACTATAAATTTTACCAGTTGCTTTCTATTTATTGAGCAAGATTAGAATGCTGACGTGCTCTGTGGGATTCTAACACTTCCATAGTTTTTGAAAAGTCTTCCTTTCAGCTTGTATATTAGAGTAATTCTAAGATGTAGTAGCAAATTGACTACTGAATGTATAACAGTTTGAATATGTAATAAATTTTTTCTCACTTAGGGAAGGGTCCAGGATGCTTCTGATTACCAGGGGGTCCTTTTCATTGCAGTGAGCTTTAGGCTAGATATGGTTTGGTGAGCAGACAGGGAAAGAGAGATCCAGGAGAAGATAGTCCTTGTTCTAAGCACCATAGCTGGAATGGACAAGTACTACTCCACCCACTTTTCATTGGTGAGAACCAATGAGTGAGGCTGGAATGTGCCCTGGCTGAGTTACTGTTCCTCATCATGATTTCATGCTGTGGAAGAAGGAGGATAAACTTTAGTAAGCAGCCACCAATAGCTATGCACTTGCTGCAGAGTGTAATAATGACAAACCCATCAATAGGAGACTCCTTATACCTGTCTCTGGGATTATATTAGTATGATGTAATCCAACATTTTGTATTTTGCTTTGCTTACTTTAAGCCCCTACCTTGTTCAAATAGAACTTATTGACATAGCAATAGGATTTTTGTGACAAAATAGCAATGCATGTTTGTTCATCCATGTATATACTTGCTTATAGGCATTGGTTGTATTAAGTAGTTTATAAATTATTCATTTAAACTTCATCAACCCTAAGAGCTATGAAAAGGGACATAGATTAGTATCTCTGATTTAAGAATGAGGCATAAAGGTATTGCTGAGAGTATTGAATATACCTTTAGTGATGAAAGGTAATTCCTTCCACTAAGAAAAAGTCTCCCAGCTGGGGATTGTTAACACTACAGTGCCAAGCCCTCCCAAATCAAAGATTTGTTTTTTAGACATGTATTTTTATTGCTGCAGATTCATTGTTGCAGCCTTGCCTATTATTTGTTCTACTGGGTAACTGAATATGAGAATTGAGAGGAGGAAAGGGTTGACTTCCTAGAGAGCAGCTCAATACTGAGCAGAAGTCAAAAATGGATTTTGGAGAATTAAGGAGGTTGATTACTAGGTCAACTTGTACTCCTAAATACAGAAACAAATCAGTGGCAGAGTGGAAATCAAAGTTTTATAGAATGATTAAATGAACTCTCTACTTGGATGGCATTGCCTTTGCACAAAGTAGTACTTCTGCAGCTCTGAAAGAACAGTGGTGAGAGTAAAGGGGGTAGGAAGGTGCAGTTATATGTAAGTATACCACTGTGAGTATAGCAACTTGTTAGCACTCAAAGCTTATGAAATCCAGTGGGGGCTTCATATTAAACTTTTTATCCTGTTGAAATCTCTGATGACAGAATCTCCTGGCCTTATGGACTTTCATTTTGGATCCTAGAAACACTTTATCACTTCCCCAAACCCCTTTACTCTGGGTTTGTTACCTGACAAGAAGAAAAATCTTTCCCTGATTCTTTGACTTTGGGAAGAAAATTCTCATATCTCCTCTAGCTGTGTATTTAAGAAGCTATTTCTTCTATGGCAATGTAGTTCCACCAAAGCATCTTTCTATCTGCATGCTGTTCCCATTCAGCCAGCTGTGTCCAAATGGATTTCAGTAGTGGAGCAAGTAGCCATATCCCAAAGTGACCTCTGAGCTTGTAGAATTTAGCCACCCAAATTAAATCTGTTCTAGTAAAGACACTGGTCTATTCACTAGGGATGCACTTGTCTTCACACATATGCCCCTCTTTGTTTCTGGCTTTTCATTTATTTAATCAACAGGATTGTTATCTGCATGTTGACGTACGCATTGCATTACTGGTACTTTGCTGAATTTTATTAGCTTGCTACAGTGCTCTTCAATGGAACACTTATTATGAATCTTTTTCAAAGATTTTATTTATTATTTTTAGAGAGAAGGGCAGGGAGGAAGGAAGAAAAGAAGAGAAAAATCAATATATGGTTGCCTCTCACCTGCCTCCAGCTACAAACCTGGCTGGAGACCTGGCTTGCAACCCAGTTATGTGCCCTGACTGGGGAATCGAACCAGTGACTTTTGGGTTTGCAGGTCGGCACCTTATACACCGTGCCACCAGCCAGGGCTGAATTTATTTTTTAATCATCCATCTTGTATGTACCAGAGGGGAGGTAGTTTGGAAGTGGATGCATGGAACATATTTCCCTGAGGATGTGTAATAGTCACAGGCAGTTCTGAAATAGATTGACATAGCCAAACACTTAGTAAAATAAAATCACAGGTAATGACTCTGCCATTGATCCTTTCTAAATACTCCAAACAGTGAGTTGAAGCTAAAGTGGGTCATGCAGTTGTAGCTTCCCCTTATTAAGTAGACTAAAATGCATTTTAATTTACTTAGAGGCTTTGCAGGCAACCTGTTGAGTTATATTATGAGAAAGCAGCTCAACATGTAATATGTGTGGATAAGTTCAGATGACTTCCAGGAAAGTAGCCCACTTAGAGTAGCTTTGATTCCTATTTCCAATGAAAATAAAGGAAAAAAGCAGATTGATTTCTCAACATGCATTGGATAATTTTGTTCTATTTACATAAAGATACACTTTCATTTCAATTTAACCTACATAAAAAGATATGTAAATGTGAATTACCTTAGTCTCCCTCCATGAGTAATAGACATATAATCTGTTACTTACAGAAGCTTATCTCAGTTTACATGTTTCAGAATACATATATTTATATAGTATTGCAACATCTGGTTAAAATTTATAGTAGTGGACAATTTTGGAAAATTTTATATTACATGTATTTAGGAGGGAGCATTGGCTTTTAATAATGGCTAAGCTCATAGTGAAATGATCCTCCCACAGAGAACAACTGAACACTGGACAGAGTAAATGCAGCTACCTGAAGGATGTGGAGAATGAACAAAAGCAGACAGATTCTGGAGGGGGAACAGGTGTTGAGAAAAAAGGAAGACAATGGGATGATCATCTCAAAGTTTTCAAACAAGGGGCCCGAGGTTAGCCTCAGTTGACAACATTTAGGATGACTAAAACATTGACATAAAATGTAGAATCTTTCTGGGCTTATGAACCCAATAACAGTATTTGGGCAACCACAACTACTGGAAAGTGAGAGAAGTCTCAGACTGGGGAGAGCCAGGAGGGGGAACCACAAATTCTGTGTGTAAACTCTGCCGAAATCTTTGGCTAATCCCTGAACCATGTATTTGACAGGCAAACTGCAAGCAGCCTAGTAGCTAAGGATGAAAGAACTGAACTGGGATTTGAGCTACTTTTCAAGTGATAAGAGTGGATAGTTTGAGTCCAGCCAAATTCATTGCTTGCTAAAACAGAAAAATCAATACTCTTAGGAGGAATATAATGCAATCTAGAGTTCTTATAACATAACATTTAAAACATCCAGATTTCAACCTGAAGTTGCTCAATGCTTGAAGAAATGGGAAACTCTGACTCATTCTCAGTAGAAGAGATAATCAAGCAGAGGCCAAATCCAGGAATCTAGATGTTGGTGGCAAGTATTTTAAAGCCCCTGTTATAATATAAGTAAGCTCTGTAGTAGAAAGCACCTGGTTCCCAAAGTGGTCATAAGGCCAGCTCCTTCAGCATCACCTGGGGACTTGTTGGAAATACAGATTCTTTGGCCTCACTTTAAGTAAATTGAATCACAGACTTTGGGCTGAGGCCCAACATTCTATGTTTTATTTTAAGTTTTTTAAATGATTTCAAATAGTCTAAAGTTTTAGAAGTATTGATGTAAAGGAAAATATTCTCATAATGAATGAAAAGACAGGAAGTGCTGGAACAGAAGTAGAAGTATAAAACGGAGACATTGTAAAACTGACAAATACAATATTCAAAATAAGCACATTTATTGGAAAGGCTTAATAGCAGAATAGAGAGGAGAGAGTTTATAAAATGAAGATAAAAATTATTCTATATGAAGAACAGAGTAAAAATATGGCAGGCACTTGGGAGGAAGATGAAGAGAATCTTGGGAATCTGAAGGACAAGCTCATGTGTAATTGGAGACCCAAAAGAAGTGGGTACAGAGTGCGTTAAAGGAAAAAATACATGAAGAAATAATGATCCCAAATTAAACAAAGTAGCTGAGAGATCTAAATTTACAGGTGAGTCTCAGTGAACCCCAAACAGCATAAATATAAAGAAATCCAACATAGTCACATCACTGATAGGCTAACATAGATAGAAAATTCTTGAAAACGTCCAGAGAAAATGATGCATTTCAAATAGAGTAATAACAGTTTGAAAAAAATAACAAACTTCTCGCCAGACTCAATGGAGGCCAAAAGACAGTGCTAAAGAAACTATAGTTCTTTACACAGTAAAAATATACTCCAAGAATGAAGATAAAAATAGACACTTCACCAAAGAAAAGATACTAAAAACAAATGTGAAAAATCACTGAATGTCATTAGTTGTAGAGAAAATGCAAGTTAAAATCACTTACCTACAAGAATGGCTAAAATTTGAAAAACTGGTGAGGATGTTTAGCAACTGGAACTATGCACTGCTGACGGGAATGCAAAGTGATATATTGGAAAATAATTTGGCAGTTTTTAAGAAACATACATTTACCATATGGCCCAATAATTCTGTTTCTAGAGAAATGAAAACAGTGGTGAATTGTGTCCCTCCAAAATATTTTGAAGTCTGAACCCCTAGGACCTCAGAATGTGACTATATTTAGAGGTAGAGTCTTTAAGAAGTAATTAAGGTAAAATGAGGTCATATGAGCTGGCCATAATCCAGTATGACTGGTCTTCAGAAAAGTTGAAAACATACCGTATGCATAGAGGAAAGAACACAGGGAGAAGACAGCCATTTGCAAGCCACTAAGAGAGGCCTCAGAAGACATGACTCTGCTAACATTCTCATCTCAGACTTCCAACCTCCAGAGCTGTGAGACAGTACATTTCTATTGTTAAACCATCTGGCCTGTGGTACTTTGTTATGGCAGCTGGAGCTGACTAATATATTTATGTTCACACAAAAACTTGTACTTAAATGTTTATGGTGGCTTTATTCACAGTTACCAACAATTGGAGACAACACAAATGTCCTTCAACTGGTAAATGGGTAGACAGACTATGGTACATCTACATAAACTACTCAGCAGTAAAACAGAATGAACTACTGACTCATCCAAGAGCATAGATGACACTCAAATGCAGTTTGCTTAGCAAAAGAACCAGACTCAAAGACTACATGGTGTATCATTCCATTTATATGACATACAGAAAAGGCAGGATTATGGGAACAGAAAACATATCAATAGTCTGGGAATTGAGAGCCTGGGAGGAACTGATTACCGGAAGACCTGTGCAAGGGTGTTTTGGAGGTAAAGAGACTGTTTTGTACCTTGATTGTGGTTATGTCCACATAATTGTAGGCGTTCATCTCAGAGCCTGACCCTTGTAGAACAGTGCCCCAAAAAGGAAGAATTTTCCTATGTGTAAATTTTTTAAATGTGAATTTAGAAAGTAAATAAACTTAATCAGAACGGCAAAATAAAGGTTATTTCAGAGAAAGGAAAACTTGGGAAATTCCTCACCAGCACACCTACACTAACAGAAATGCCAAAACGTACTCTGCAGGCTGAAGGAAGATGACCCCAGGCAGAGACTCTATCTCTCTCCTTTCACACCCTCAAATATGCCTAGATCTGCTATGGGGAAGGAATATATGGAAGTAGAAATTATTTGTATCTCAGTGATTCTGTAGGAGTACATGCACATGGGACTAGAGAGAGAGAGAATATATTCATCCTCTCATTCAACACATATCATTGGTGTCTGCTTTATGCCAAGCAGAGTTCTAATTTGTGGGATACAAATGAAGAAGGCATAGTCCTTTCCTCATGAGTGGTGGGAAGGACACACATGTGAACAGCCTGTTTGTCTTATGAATAAGGTTGACTTGCATGAGCGTGTGTGCACATATTTCTGCCGCACCAGCTGGCCAGCCTTGTTGCTGCAAATGATTTCGTGTTACCTACTGGCTCAGTGCTTGTCCTCTCTTTCAGACATCATTCAGTCGGGGTTTCACAAAGAACATGAAGCTCGAAGCCGTAAACCCCAAGAATCCAAGAGAACTCTGTGTGGCCTCCGTCGTGAGGGTGAAGGGCAGGTTGATGTGGCTTCATCTGGAAGGTATGCATAGTTTGTAATCATTCTGGAGAATTTAGTCCATCCAGAAATGGCTGAGTGTGGAAGACTCCAGCCCTTTGTGGAAGTGCCCTTTTTGTGTTTTTTTTTTTTAACTTAAACAGATATTAAATTATTTGATGTTCTTAAATAAGTGAAACTAATCACACACAACTTCATACAGAGGCTCTCATTTTAATTTAATAATTTCATGAAATTAGATGCTAGAGTAATAATTATGTTTTCAACAGATTGGGTTTTTTTTTTTTTTTAACATCTATGATTATAAAAGCTAATGTCACAATTAAATTAATATGAGTCACTAAAACTAGTATTTGAGGTCTTGTTTATTATAAGGATAGAATTGTATATTTTAATGTGAATAATAACCTTTACTTTGATTTTTTTCATAGAAGTTTAATTTTTCCTTAAAATAGTAACTGGAGATGATTTCCTCCCCAGTTATATAAGAAAAGGTCGAATTAGTTTTTAACTTATAGTACAAATAAATAATATAATAAGTAATAATACAGGAATAAACTGTTTCACTTACAACTATAAACCTACTTTTACCCACCCCTATGAAATCAGGAGTTAGGTTTGTTTCTTTAGTGGTGTTTAAACTCTTCTTTATAGCTGTATTTTATTTACAACTGTACAGATAATTCACAGAACAATGTGCTTTGTGAGTAAAATCTTGATCATATTTTGGATTTAAATAGGAGACTATTTTCTAGATATTATATTTTCAATGAAAAATAATGGACCTGAGTTTGATCTCAAGATTTTCATATCTTTCTGTAATTTAAAATACTTTCGTTGTTTGTTTTTCAGTTTTGTAGTACTCAATAGTTATTTCAAGTGTATATGGAAAAAAAAAAAACAGTAAAGCAGATATGAATAATAAGATTGTGTTAGCCTTTCTGGCCTATATTTTAAATCTTATGTGTTCATAATACCATTGGAATAGAAAGTTGGAAGGTCATATAGCATTGCTGTTCATATCTTCATCCTTATTGCATCAGTAAGCAGGTCAAAAAGTGTTGGAAGTGTTTAGATAGGCCTACCATTTCATCAATATTAAGTTCAAGAGAGTGGGAAGGGTAGAGAGCAGTGATTTTAGCTGAATGTCACAGGTGTTGTTAATTCCCAGAAAACTGTTTAAAACATTACCATGGTTAAGGATTTCCAATTTTTAAATAAAAGGACATTCTCAAAAAGTTGACTGCTTAGTAGATTTTCAAATAGAATGGCCTCTAGTTGGAATTAGCCAAAAGTTAGACATCGGCTTAATAGTGATATTTCTGCAGCTACAGGAATAGAATGTGACCTTATTTTCTTCGCTACATGTAAAGTTGAGCCAACTGCTCTTGGGAAAACAGGAGCTCTAGGATAATTTTGAATCTTAATTAATCATGCTACCAAATCCTAGGCTAAGCCAAATTTTAAGGTTGGATCCTGTTTGCATTATTAATTTGAAAACAAAGAGGGTAAAGTGCAGAGCCCATGTGTCATTATTATTTAGCACATTATGGTTAAAGTTCTTTGGCAGTCATCATTTATTTAATAGTTTGTACTTCCTTACTTTGTCACAGGTGTCAATTACCTCATGCAAATAGCCTTAAGAGCATCCTAATTTCTATAGATAGAGAAACCATCTAAGTCACTAAGATGTGCCTGGGGTTCGGTTTCATTGCACTTGACATCTTTGTTGCTTAGTTCACTAGACCCCATGGTTTCCCAGTTTCTAAAAGAATGATGAGTGACTTTTAGTGTTTATTTAACATTTTTGACAGTTTTTTCTTATTGCTGTTTTTCTTTGAATATAAGTTTCTGGATTCATGGCAAAGAAATATAAGTCTGTTTTTATATTTTCTGCTCATTCTCTAGAGTGCTTTCAATCTGTAGTAATGACACTGAATTTAGTGTTAAGGAGGAAGGTCGGAATGCAAATTGTCCCCTTTTCTAGACCTTACATAGTTAAAAAAAAAAAACAAAAAACATTTAAACGACCTGTTGAGTATTATTTACCTGGGATTATTGGTTAAAATTATGCATTTGTCTCGTTGAATAAAGTAAAATTTCATTCAATCTCCTTGAATTGTCTTTAAAAATATTTTTTTATTGTTTTTGTTTGTGTGTTTGTTTTGTTTTAGGCCCTTACTGAACATTTACCATTTTATGTAACAGCAAGTGTACTGGCACTTATTTCTCCTTATTTCAGTTTTATATAATGTTTTTCCCCATAGTCCTGGAGATAAAATGTTAGAGCTTCACAATGGTCACTTTGTGGCTGTTAGAGTATTTTTATGATGATGGTGATTCTGATTATAGACCATTTATTTGACACTTAAATTTATAAAGTACTTCATAACAATTTATCAGTTATATTTGTGCATTAAATTGATTTGAAGTATTTTCAACACATGGCTAATTGGCCACTTTCAGGTCATTAAAACAGTGATTTTTATTTAATATTTCACTTCTCTTAAAGTCAGATAGTTCTTTGAGTGTCTGTAGAGAAGCTGATGTTGAAAGGGGAGCAATGAATAAAATATATGAGATTAGTGTGATATTATTTTAGGTGCATATTTGGATGGAATCTCAAGTTCTCACAAGCTGCTGACAGTGAGCAAGGGCAATTTATGGTGGTGGGGCTTTGTGTTTTTGGAAGGACATTGTCATATTTTTTTTTTCTTACGGTAATATTCTACTCTAGGACAATTACAAGCATTATCCACATACTATAAATTGCCTTCAATTTTAATACCTCTAACATTGCAACCACACAGTTTGTCTGCCTGCATTTTCATAGTCCAAGTCACTTTGTGTGCATTTCAGATTGTTTTCTTTTGGGACCAGGATTGTGAGGCTGTTCTGTTCACCCTCACAGCGTGTTAACTCTCTGAGACGGTTTACATCTTGCATTGCCTTCTTAGTTTCCTTTATCCTCATTATTATGATTTTCTAATTTAGAAGAGATGTGATATGTTCCATATTCCTAAGTATGAAGCAGTTGAGCCTTTCTGCTGAGGCAGAAATGCCTGGCATGTCACAAAACATTTGATGACTACTGGCTTCATTTTTTGCCACGTTATTTAGTTCTCTTAGATGTTGTCACTACAGTAATTTTCATAGAGACCTTTTGACTGAGTACCAAAACCTGGTTTTGAAATTGAAATCACTGTTATGAATGAAAACAAAAAGGGGATTCCCAGTGAGTTTTTTTGCACTTGGAACGTAGGGAGAAAAGGGTTCGTTATCCAAGTACTTTCAGTTCCAGTTTGTATAACATGGTGTATCCATTTCAATCTGGGTGAATCTGTGCAGTGTGTAGCTTTGGACAGTAGCTTTCTAGAGTTCAGGGATTGCAGTCTTCTTGTGAACTTCAAATTCCATATTGATAAGTGGAGGACATTCAGGGCCCAGTTCGAACAGGGTCCCTGATTTCCGCAGGTGACAGCCATCATCAGCAACACATGGATCCTTGAAGCCTACATGCCTCATGTAGAATTTCAATGTAGGTATTTAACACAGGAGGCAATGACAATTCAAGGACAGAGAAACTCTCCCTTTTCCCAGTAAAGAAATGCATGCTCTTTGGAATTGTCCTGTGCTAGTTTTTTGATGTAGCTGATTTTTTCTCAGCTTCTTGGCTGTGATGAGATAGACTTTGGCCTGTGATCCTCTGCTGGTTTCCTTTTCTCCACTTCCTTTACGGTTGAAACACTGCCCAGCACCTTGCAGGTACTTCCCTGGCCAGGCCAGACTGGCAGGGCCATATCCTTACCCCCTTCACCTGCAACTAGCGGTGCGCTAAGCCAGCTTACAACTGGGTTGTTTCAAGCGATGGCAGAAAGGTTCAGGCCTTTTACTTTTGGTGCACAGACTTTCACATAATCTTGTTTTTGTCTTTGTTGTTTCCCTATTCTCAGCTGTCTTCTGGTGTTTCCACCTCTAAGTTGCTATGACTCATCTTTTCTAGATGGTAAACGTCTAGCCATCAGCCTGGGTGGAGGTGTGACCTGGCTGTGCAGGTCTCACTGCGTCTTGGAGACACTTCCACCGGTCTTTTCTCAGTTCAACCCAGCCACCCTTCACTTCCACCCCACTGTCTTTCTAGTGTCCAGTGGCCTTGTTTCTTGCCTTCCTTGTCTCTTGTACTTTGTAGACTCTGAACTATTTGATGACTGAATAAATGAGGTAACGTACGAAGTATGGTTAATGGAGTTTTGTGCCTGAGCCCCTGGTGGCAAAATTGATTCCATGTTAGACATGGGGATGAGGGTCAACACCAGGGTGGACGTGAAAAAGTATTTTGATAGAGGGCCTAGGTGGTTCCCATATAGAGTCCTGGAAAATGAAATCTACTTTGAACCAGATGATCTTATTAGAACTGAGGAAGCTGCAACCTCAGAACTTTTTTTTCTTTTTTACATATTCAGTAAGTCATTTGAGCCTCTGAGGAAAGCTGTAAACATGCAGAAAAATGTACTTGCATGTGCATACAATTTTCGAGCCAATTTCGGGTGCATGGCCCTCTCAGAACAGCTCTGGGATGGATCTCCTTGGAACTCATGGGCCCCAGATCCAAAACCCAGCAGGAGAGATTCTCAGGAGACATGAGTAGATTTTAAATCTATGCTGTGCCATGTGTAGCTTCTCATCACAAGTTGCTATATCACTGTAAAGTAATTAAAATAAAGCTACAATTTCAGTTCCTCAGTTGCACTCTCTTGAAGTGCTCAATAGTCACTTGGGCCTGTGGCTGCTATTTTGGACAGCCCGGATGCAGAACATTTCCACCCACAGAGAAAGTTCTTTTTAATAGCACTGTTCTAGATGCTCAGAGAAATCAAAACTAAGTTCCTTGGGTCTGTCAAGGCCCAGAACTCAGATTTTCTTGGAATGTGGGGTCAACAACATGCAGTTTACCCTGCTGAGTAGCTGAACGCCAGCCTTTCAGTTTCACCATTTAATAGTAAGATGAAATGAGCTTTTAGGACACATAGAACTTGGAAACTGGAGGCGTAGTCTGTTCTGCCCCAGCATCAGACAAGAAAGCACAATAAATATGTCAAGCAGGAAGGGACTATACTATAGCAGGAAACAAGGTGCCTAGAGAGAAATCATGAGGCCGATAATGGACTTCAATGTCAGGAAGCTCCCACCTATGGCCTGCCACCTGCTTCAGTCCCTCTCACAACCACAGAGCTTGTGAGGAAATGTTGGGCGTGCTCCAGCAGCCTCTTAGAGACCCTTGAAGCTTATAAACAGAAATAGGCATACGAAGCCCAGCTGCTCATACTCCATGACCTTGCTTGCCAAGGAGTAATAACAGTAAGAAGGTCATTTTGGCCTCATTCTGTCTTTTGAAGGTCACAGGAGTAAATACCAGTGATGGAACCCATTTTGAACTCAGTACTTGTAAGGGAGTCAGGGAGTTTAATTCTTCAGATCACCATCTCCTGCAGGCAGAGAGGAAGGTGAGACTTGGTCGTGTGAACCAATCAGCCATAACCAGCATCCTCTTGTTCTACTTAATCTTAAAAGAAAACTTTGTTTTGTGGAGATATACAAGACCTCAGATTACATAATGAAATGATCAAGGCTTATCGATTCAGCAAGTTAGCTGATAAATAGTAAGTTTCATTTTTAACATTAAGTGACAAAATAAGGCATGCCTTGTTAGCTCTGCTCATATGTTGGGCACATCAGTGGATAAACAGGAGGCAATTTCTGGAATGACTTACACCCCTGATATGGCAGGTGTCATGGCTTTCTGTTTGTAGTAATTCCCTGTCCTATCTCCATTTCCCCCTCACATTCAGTTTTCTCTTCTCCTCTTGTGAAAAGGGTTAATATACATTTTCCATCTCTTGATTGGGTTCTTTTTTTGTTGTTTTTACTGAGGATGTTTTCTTTGTACGAAAGTTTCTCTAGAATAATTTTTAATTCTCCATCTCTAGGATGGTTCTGTCCTGCTTCCTCTTTGCAGCATTTGACCTTTGTTGGTCTCTCCTTCGTAGCCTTCTTTTAATGTTTTCCAGAATACTGACTGGACAGGTTTCCCTTCCTCACTGACTTTTCCTTAGATGAGGTTCTTGGTTTCACCTTTGTTCCGCTTTCCTCTCATATAAAGGTCAGAATTCTTCAAAATCCTTTTCTTCCCTGGTGCTGTACAATCTTATCTCTTTTTGTGACTTCAAATAGCAGTTCTGTGCTGACAAATTCATATACACACCAGTCACAGCAAACACATTCATAGCTCCCATTTCTACCTCCCTGCAAGTCACCTCCATGTGCATGTGAACATCTTCCAGCCAGATGTCACTGTGTAACTCCTGCATTTGCTCTTCTCCTAGAGTGTTTGGTCTGACCTAATGGCACCATTATTGTACCTGAGTTAGAAACTACAAAGTTATCCAAGTTAGCTTTAGAATAAGTCCTGTTTGCATGCCCACAGCTCCCATGACCAGGTAGTCACTTCAGGAGCCCAGTGCCCGCTCTGTGTCTCTGTCTCTTCTCAATGCCACACCCAAATTTAGGTCTTCGTCCCTTACCCTTAGGATTTCATCAGTCCCCTAACTGCTTTCTCTACCATCTTCATGTGCTTCTGAGAGTTGGCTTTGTAAAATACAGTCGTTGCCTTCCTCCTAACAGATGCCGAGTCTGTATTCCTTACAGAGCCAGGATTCAAATTCTATAACAGGGCATATTCAGCAACCTCCTCCCCATGTTGCACCTGCTTCCTGGATGTATGATCATGAGTACTTTTTGAGTTTAAAATCCCCTTTCCTGTATGCACAGCTCTATACAATGTACATAGTAATGGATTCTACCTTGTAGGATGGTTGTAGAGATCAGCCGAGTGAATTAGTATCTATAACGTGCTCAGAGTTCTGTTTGACATATAATAGTCAGAACCCAGGAAGTGGAGGTGGTGAAGAGCAAAGAGAAAGTGCCCCTTCAGTGCAACCTTGCCTCCTCACATAGAGCCTGCGCTCCATCTGTGTAGACCACTCCTGGGTCTATTCAGTGAACATCCTAATATCGTCAGTGGTGTTGTGGGTCATTGCACAGGACTGTGCTCCCGTCCTAGCCTGTTGCATGGCATGGTCTTTGTACACGAGTTCATGTGCATTTAGCTCACTAAGTACTTGCTGAATACACATGAGGAATAAATAAAACTTGTGTTCCTGAAGGAGAAAGCAATTTAGGATAACAGCTGCCTCTTAACAACGGCTATTTTGTGAACCAAATTTTAAAATGGTGAGGTATTTCATACTTGTAAGCTAAAACTTGTTCCGTTTTTTATATGCTTGATTTGGTACCAGGAAACTACCTTCTATATTGTGATCAACAGGAGCCCTGCTAAAATTCAGATTCCTGGGGCTACCACAGACCTGAGTGCCTCTGGGTCCCAGGAGCAGCGCCTGGGGTTCTTCATCTTAGTCTCCCTCCCCAGGTGATTCATATGCACACTGGAGTTTGGAAAGGGCTCTGAGATCAAATGGCCAAAGCTGGACTTGGTCCAAAGAACTGTGTGTGAGTCAGCCTGATCTGTTTAGGAGACCAGGTGCAGAAAGCTGCGCCTTCAGCCTTCCCATAATTTGTGAAAAAGTTAGTGGTTAATAAGCATTTCTCTAGACTTGCAAAAATGAAACAAAGGGAAATGCAAATGTGGGAATAACTACATCTCTAGTCAGTGTGTATGGTCTTAACATCTTTAAAAAAAGGTATGAGGTATTTTCGAGAGAAGCTGCCTCAGCATATCAGGATAGAGGGGTGATATTTCCTCAACAGTCAGAGAAGGTGGCCCAACGGTGGAAGCTATCATGGAGCCCGCCTTCATTACTCCCAAATTTGTGTTGTTCCGAAAGCTGATGCTCAGTCAGGCAGGTGCTTGGTGGCCAGCAACAGAACTGGTTCCGGTTGTTGTAGTAAAATGGGAATTTGGGAGGGAGGGATGCTCCAGGAGTCTTTGCAGCAGGGACCAAAGCAAAATGTAGGCTTTCAAGTGGCCATTGTGATGAATATGACTTCTGACTGAGCACGTTCCCATTGAAGAAGTCTGAGCTCAACATCAGCTACCTGCAAAGAGAGGGTAGGCCGGGCTACTTCATAATGGAATTTTGCAGAAGGAAAATGGGACTTTGAGAGGAATTAAGACATGCTAGATAGATCAGAAACAAAACAATGAGACAGAAATAGAAACTGCCTACCTCAAATGTTTCTTTGTTTTGTTTTGTTTTAAGACTTTATTATTTTTAGAGAAAAGGGCAAGGAGGGAGGCAGAGAGGGAGAGAAACATTGATGTATGGTTGCCTTTCACCTGCCTCCAGCTACAGACCTGGCTCCAGCTACCTTTGGGTTTGCAAGCTGGCGCCTATCCACTGAGCCACACCAGCCAAGGCTCAAATGTTTTTAAAAGTTCTGGAGCTAGATTGCTTGAGTTCAAATCCTGGATCTGCCACTTGCCTGCTGTTTTGTCTTTTACTCATCTATAAAATGGGGATGAAAGTCGTCCCTGTCTCGGAGGATTAAACACTTGGGAAAGTGGCTGGCCTATAGTAAATGCTGTAAGGATTTGCGATCCCGTGAGTATGTACAGTATGTCTGTGTCTCCACACACACGCATTTAATCTCATTTCTGCGGTGTTTCTTTAGGTTGTTTTCTATCATATCTGAATCTTGCTAGCCACAGTTTAGCTCCTCTGTTTATTTCTTAGGAATTTAGTCCTGGAGCTGACAAAAGTATACTATAAAATCTTATTCCTGGGTGGGCTTTTGGAGATGGAGGAAGGGTGACAGGTGACCCATGGGTTCTCAACATCCAGTTCTAGCTTGCCCATGATAACCAACTAACTTTTCATTCTTCCAGTGCTTTACCTTTACTTAAATCTTCACCCAAGTAGCCATTTATTGATTTTTTAGAGAGAGAAAAGGAGAGAGAGAAGGAGAGAGAAACGTAGATGGTTGCCTCCCGCACACGCTCTGCTACTCTTCAGGTGTTTGGGACAACACTTCAACCAGCTGAGCAACCCAGCCAGGGCTCTTCCTCTTCCTTTTAATCATATAATAAGCCCATGACAGTTTGGTGTGGCCTTTAACTATGATGTTAATGAAGGTACAGAGCAGGGTTAACTTGTTTCCTTAAATACCTCATTCCCTTATTCCCTTCCCAAGGGCAGTTCTAATTCTCTTACTGGCCTCAATGGAAATCAATTACCTGTCTCACAGTTGGGTCTTAGCTTCTTCCCTCACCTCCCTCTTGCCTCCAGTCCCCCAGAGGCCTCTCCTGCTCCTGTGTTCGCCCAGGCTTCTTCTCTTCCATAATTGGCTGGGAGTTAAGCAGTTGTATAATCTTAGTGGGATAGGGTTGTGTTTCTAAGATATTTCAGCGTCATCACACGCCATCTCCCATTTTCATCCTGATGTTCTGAATAGAGCAGGTCACATTCTGTGACTGTGCCCTGAGTTACCTGCTGGACGAGACCATGATACAGACTCTATAATTAGAAAGGCAACTTTGCAGAAGTGAATGGCTTCTGTTGGTCTGAAGACACAGTCTCAGGATACAGCAAATTACAATGTTAAGGTTCCAAATTGATTCTTACAAATGGACATGCTTGTACATTTGCTTTATGCGTCTGGAAAGTCTCCTCTTAGCAGTGAAATAATTCATGGTTTAGCCTTACTTCCTTTTAAAGTAACTAACTGGCCCTTCATTAATCTGACCTCTCTGGCAAGGCTGCATTCATGTGAGAATATTCTGTGTTATGTTGTTATTGTGATGATACTGAAGTTGTCATTGTAAAATAAGTAGTTCACTCACAAGGGCCCGAAATACATTAAAGTATCTTTGGTCAGATTGTCTCTCCCCTCCTGTCCTCCAGCCTACACCCAACTCAATTCCTTTCCCAGCAGACACCCTCTGGATTCGTATTTTGCTTTTTCTCTCATATTTATTTCATGCACATATAAATATATGTTATTTTCCCATTTTTAAACAGATGGTAGCATACTGTATATACAGAGTGTTCTGAACCATGCTGAACACTGTGTATTCAACTATACATGCATGTTTTTACATATAAGTATATAAAGAGGTTTCTCATACCTTTTTATAGTAGCAAAATATTCCATCATATGGACATGTGATAATTTATTTAAGTTCTTCCCCATAGATGTAGGTTTAGGCTTCCTGGTGGTTTTTGAGATGAAGGTTCTGGATAAGAATGAATAAGTAGAATCCACATTGACTCTTTGCAGCTGAAATGAAGTCAGAGATTGAGCACGGTCTTCTGTCATTTATAAGAGATTTTTCTGTGAAATGATAAAAATACTGCAGTGTTCCTTAGTGGAACATCTAAGTAGTTTTGGCAGTCTTAGAATAAGCAAGAGAAGAGCATTGTATACATTTTTCATGGATCATTTTGTAAGCTACTAGGCCTCAAATCTTGGAAAATAAAGGGTTATATTCTAAAAGACTATTCGGAGTCTAGCCATTTATATCCAGATTTATGGCGTTGATAAAAGGAAATAAAAAGTTGGTACTCCTCATTCAGAACAGTATTAGGAAAGTTTCAGGGTCAGGAAGACTTGGGTGTAAAAGAACCCACTTTTTATTAGTTATTTAATACATGTCTTCATGGGCTAGATTTGGGGTCAGAAGGAAGGCAAGATTATAACTTTCTTGAAGATACGGTAGCCAACACATTGTAGCTCATAAGTATTTGTATAATTGAATGGAAAACATGATCAAAGAAATTTTTTTTTAAGATTTTATTTTATTATTTTTAAAGAGAGGGAAAGGGAGGTAGGCAGAGAGGGAGAGGAACATCCATGTATGGTTGCCTTTCACCTGCCTCTAGCTATGGACCTGGCTGGAGACCTGGCTTGCAACCTGATTATGTGCCCCTGGCTGGGAATCGAACCAGTGACCTTTGGGTTTGCAGGCCAGCAGCTTATCCACTGTGCCACCAGCCAGGGCTTGATCAAGGAATTTTTTTTTTTTTTTTAATTTTATTGTTGTTGTATTACATCCATCCCTTTTTTGCTCCCCTCTGTCCCCCTCCCCACCCACCCCTTCCCCCCAAAGTCAATCCCACCTGTTGTCCATGTCCATGGTTCTTTTATACTAGGTTCTTATCTAAGCTGCTCCCCTTCTTTCCCTCTGCCTCCCCCCTCCCCCCAACCCCTTTCCCCCTGACCACTGCAGGCCTATTCCTTGTATGCATACACTTGGTTCTGTTTTGCTTGTTGTTAGTTTTGCTCATTATTGTCCCGTAATG
>PVIW01007122.1:0-76940 GCA_004026585.1 Noctilio leporinus | reverse complement strand
CAGCACTATTTACAATAGCCAAGTGCTGGAAACAGCCTAAGTGCCCATCAGTGGATGATTGGATCAAAAAACTTTGGTACATTTACACAATGGAATTCTATATAGCAGAAAGAAAGAAGGAACTCGTACCCTTTGCAACAACATGGATGGAACTGGAGAGTATTATGCTTAGTGAAATAAGCCAGTCAGTGAAGGACAAGTATCATATGATCTCACCCATTACAGGACAATAATGAACAAAACTAACAACAAGCAAAACAGAACCAAGTATATGAATACAGTGAATAGGCCTTCAGTGGTCAGGGGGAAAAGGGTTGGGGGGAGGGGGAGGCAAGGAAGGGGAGCAGCTTAGACAAGAACCTAGTATAAAGGAACCATAGACATGGACAACAGGTGGGATTCACTTTGGGGGGAATGGGTGGGTGGGCAGGGGGACAGAGGGGAACAAAAAGGGGATGGATGTAATACAACTACAATAAAATAAAAAAAAATACATGATCTCTTAAAATCACCCCAAATTACTCAAATTTCATGTAAACTCCCAATACTGGTTACCCACTTGGTCAAATATGCAAATTATAAAAGCCTGAATCAGAATGACACCACATATATATCTTCTCCGTTGTCACACTTCAGTATTTATCCATGTTCACAAGCTTCATAAAATAAGGCGATCCATGTCATCCAGACAGAGAATGAAAAGAGAAAATCTAGCTCAGGAGCCTAGCTGCAGTCAGAGACTATCTGACTCCCCCTGTTAAATCAAGTTCCTCATCATAAATGGCATAGGGAAGCAACATATCCCAGGGAGGTTGGTTTGCAAGTTTCCATTTTATGCCACATTTAACCAAAGTTAAACAGAAAACATGTACAGTATTAATAAAAGGCTCAGTGCCACTTTATTTCTTAGGCTCAAGTACAATCAATGATTCCAGAGAGCTAAGAGCTTTTAAAATACACCATGTGGTCCCTTAGCAAACATGATTCCTCTTGATAAATACTTTTCTGCTCGTGTCCATGGCAAATAAGCAAGAACACACAGCAAATTGCTACATGCAATAATAAGCAAGCTCCCATTTCCCTCCCTAGCACAAATGGCTTGGCAGTGACTATGGCATGACCAGGAGGCAGAGGGGAGGGGTAGGCAATTGCAGACTCCTCTCAGTGGGGCACTTTGGGGGATAATGAAGCAGGAAGCAGATGGAACCATCCTGGGCCTCCAGAGTAGCAAAAGAGAACAAAAGGTAACTAGAAGAGAGACTTCTAGATTCCAAGCCTAGCTCTACCATGTGCTAGCTAGGTAACCCTGGACAAATTAACCTCTACAAGCATATTCAAAATACAGAAAAGTGCAACTCTCTCCAAAGAGTTCTGGAAAGGAAGAAAGAACAAATGATATGGACAGCTATCATTATTGATGGTTTCTCAATGACCAGACTGCCACACTATCTACGTGCATTAGTTTCATAACCCTCATAACAACTTGTGGACCTGGCTAATTATTATCCTTATTTTCAGATGTAAAAAAGAAAAAAACTGAGCCCTGCTAGTCCTCGTAGCTATCATCCCAAACCAGGTGCTGCCCCTGCACTGTCTCTAGTTTATGAAGTCTTCCTTAACAATCCCAAGCATATTCAAGGTCCTATACATGCACCTCACAGCATCCCCTAGAAACTGTTGCTATCAGCCTAAAATTATTGCCCACATTCACTGCCAAACACACTACATTGTTTAGTACCTTTTTTTGAGTAATGAAAGAATGTTAGTACCATTGTAATTGCTAAAATTTTTATTTTTTTCTAGGATTCCAAGCATTGGGACTAATTGAAACAGAGCAAAAGTGTGCAGAAAGTAAATGCAGGTTTCCTGAGCAAGGCTTTTTGTCATTGCCTCTGAGGAGCTTAGTCTGGTCACTTACTTCTTGCTTATTTGCCTTATCCATACAGATTAAATTGCAGGCTTTCAAATGGAGATGCAAAAGAGGGGGAAATAAATAACCACAAAAGGAGTTACCACAGATTACCTTTACAATGAATGTTCCTAAATCCAGCTAAATAATTCAATTTACGTATAGTCTTTAGAATGTAGTGTTTTTCTCTATTGCACAAATATAAAACTAACCTACATTTTGTTTCATGTTCATGTACTACTTTTTGTGAGTCTAGCCATAGCCAATTATTTCAGAGATCTGGTAAAGGGACTCCCAAACACACAGGCAAAGACTGATTACCATGACAGTGATGTCCCACTTGCCACCCACCCATAAAACTACAACCTGGTGCACACCTTCTCAGCTAGTTTGAGTTTGAATCTGCTTATATTACATACAAGGGAAGAGTAGTTTGTCTGAATCTTTCGAATCAAAGGGTAAGGGACAGATTTATAAAAATGTACAGTCCTTTGAACCCAGGTCAGTCAAATTTCTTACACACAAAAAATTATTTAACATTTTCTGATGGTCAGCTGAAAGAAGAAGAAGGAAAAAAAAAAAAAAAAAAACAGTAAATAGTGGCTTGTACTGAGTCTTTCCATAAGGTATGTCAATAAATCTTGGCCAGGAGGCAATTCATTCTAGGACAATGGACAGCTACTGCTCAGATAGGTGCCTACACTCTGAAAACTGTCAAATCGCCTCACCCTCTTTCCATTAATCAGACTGCTACCTGTGCACCTCAACTGATAAACATCTCCACCTCTGGGGTGTTGTCTACAGCATACAACACTTTAAATGTCCTACAGAGTCTAGAAAATGCATTTCCCCAACAACTGACCTTTCAATAAAAGCAGCTACCTGCACTGAAACATGGAAGAACATGTGCTATTCACCCCAACCCAATTCAAGCTTTCCCAAACTCACTGAAATTAGTCTTCCTTTTGAGATATCTCTAGAAATCTTGTCATCTGCATAAGTTGACAGGCAATAAAGGAAAGGACTACAATATCTATGATGGTAAAGGGGTCTTTTGGCACAAATCTTCAACATGGACTCAAAAGCGCTACATCAAAAGATAAGGTTTCATTCCATAGCATTTTCCCCTTGCCAAAAATCTCTCAGCTTCCACTAACAAAGATGGAGATTCAGTGTGTCCAGGAGCCAATACTCTCTGGAGTACTGGGTTAAAAAAAATCAGAAGATCAAAGTTCTAGGCTCTACTTACAATATTTGCCATGGGCAGAAATTGCTTCTGCAGTATTTCACAGAGCCAGAATGAAGTGATTCAACAACATTCATTCTGTTGGTAATGAGGGAGGGCACCAGGTTCTTTCCTAAACTTCCCTCCAGCATTATGGGTTGGCTCAGAAAACTTTGGAAATATCACCAAACTGTTTCCTTTACTCACGTAAGGAAAGGGAGAGTGGTGAATTCCACCTAGAACAGAAGTTTCAAACTGGGGTATGGAAGAAGTAATTGGCTAGACCCCAAACGAAACAACCTCGTTTTAAGATAAATGTTCATCATATTTAGGTGAATGGTCTATTGAACTATTTTCCTAAGTCTCAAAAAAATGACCTACAAATCAATAAGGCTAGTCAGACTGAAAAGAGGGGTGAAGCAGGGCATAAAGGGATACAATGACAGAGAAACTGGCTTAACAATGAAAAGACAGAGCAGCAGATAGAAATAAGTGTGAAGGACTCATCAAAGGGCTCTCACTCCCCTAGCTCTCCAAGAACCTAGAGCATTGTTTCTCGACTTAGCTGCCAGTTAGAATCCCTTGAGAAACTTTCAAAACTATATTTTTCTTGGTGCTTATTCCTTGAGATTAATTCAATTGGCCTGGGATGGAACCCAAGCAGTACATTTTTATTCAAAGCTTCCTGATGAATCAACTATGAGTGTGGATATAACTTTTTTTAGTAAAATTACTGTAAAATTTAATACACTTACTAGAACCTGGATTTTCCAAAGATATTCTACAAAAAGTTTCAAGTTCAAACAACATTTTTCAGGACAGAAATCCAAGTTTTAAAATAATTTAAAGTCCAAATATGATTGACATTTTATAAAATCAAAATCCAATTATATAATACTATCATAATCTGGTCAACAGTGAAGGTAAATGGTTCGGGGGAGGAAGCTGCAATTTCATACCAGCTGCATGCATGGCAGGTGAGCAGAAAGAGACAGACCAGACAGAATAGTGGTTCTCAGTAAGAGGTTCCCTGACTAGCAGTCCAAGCATCATTTGAGAACTTTTTAGTAATTAACATCCTTAGGCCCTATTCCAGACCCATGAAATGACTAGGGGCAGGGTCCAGTACACTGTATCGTAATAAGCCCTCCACGTAATTCTTTTGCAAGCTGTAGTTTGAGAACTACTGAGGCACAGTGATAATCAATTAAGAACTTTTTAACAAGCATACTAGGAGATCTTTATGGACATCCAGGAGAGAAGTTATATATTCTCTGAAGCTAGGGTACTTATAGGCAAAATCTCACAACATGGCCAACTAATTAGTATTTATTGTCTCACTAAGGCTTTATCCTCAAAACCCCCCTTTTGATCTCTACAGTTCACTTTATCCTCAAGCAACAAGGGGCAGTGTACAGTTAATGACTTCTTTGTTGAGGTTAACAGGGGCTTCTTGTATCTCTCTTACAAGGCAAAATTCTGGCAAAGAGCTCTGAGCAAAACCAATGACTGTATCTCCTAAGTAGGTCTCTACCATTTTCCTCTTAGCTTGTTGTCAATTTATCAAATTACAACACCGAAAATTCATTAAGCTTCTGTAGGAGTAACTTAAGAGGCAACCCAAGTAGGTGAAAAGGTCCAGAGCATCCAAGTCTCCCTGCTATCCAATACCAGTTGACCCAGGTGAGAGAAAGGCAGGGGAGATTGTAACACCCAGCCTTTGGATACTGGATCAGCAGAATTCTCCGATACTATCTGATGCCTGGCATATGTTGCTGAGGTCAGGATCTTCTGTGTGACAGTGACTGAAACTCCATTCTATATCTACCAACCATATTCCAGTCCCAATAGCTACATACATGGCTCCGGAAAATGTTTCCCTACTCAAAACCACCATTCAATTGGTCTTACATTTCTTTAACTTTAAAGACTTTATTTATTATTTCCAGAGAGAGAGGAAAGAAGAGAATCAGAGAGGGAGAGAAACATCAATGTATGGTTGCCTTTCACCTGCCTCCAGCTAAGGACCTGCCCGGAGACCTGGCTGGCAACCTGGTTATGTGCCCTTGCTGTGAATTGAACCAGCGACCTTTGGGTTCACAGGCCGGTACCAATCCACTGAGCCACACCAGCCAGGGCTTGATCTTACTTTTTTTACCTACACTTCTCAGTAATTGATCAGAAAAAAACACTGTTACTAAAAATGGAGGAAGCAAAGATATGAAACACTGTAAAAGTTAAATGCAGATCTAGATCTCACAACTTCAACACATGACTGCCTTTGGGGAAAAAAAGAGAAAGAAAGGAAAAGTTACATAGTTCAGAAGGCCTTCTGGAAGTCCTCCAAATTTAAGCATAATGGCTACCATGTCACACAAAATATTTCTTAGAACTACTGAGCCAACTTAGCAAATGAGTTAAAATCCTGAAAATTAAATCAATCACAAAGCATCACTTAAATCTTTTGCCATTCAAATCATTTCAAGAGCCAAAAAGCCAAATACCTTACAATTATGGAGTAATGTGATATAAGGAATTGTACTTTCAACCTTTACACCTCAATCTCTCAATAGAATTATGGACTATTCTATTCTCTTCCCGTCTCCCAGTTCAGGTTCTCTTTAAAGCTTAGCCACCTAGACTCTAATGAATGCCCAAGACAAAGGCAGAAAAGTGCCATATGATCAAAAAAAAAAAAAAAGGGAAGAAAGAAACAAACAAAACAAAAACAACAACAACCACCAATTCAAAGAGGTCATCTGGGTTCCGGTTTAGAAAAGGTAAGCCATGACTTCTCAACAAGGCTTAGAATAACAAAAGACGAATGCAATTGGGTTTGTACAGACTCTGCACCCTTGAGAAGATCAACTAATCCAATCCAGAAAGAGTAGATGCTTCCTTACCATGACTGGCAGCAAAAATAAGCCAATCAAAAAGCTGTTCAGGCTGGTTTGGTGTCATCGTTTGGTTCTGGAGTCCTGAGGATGAAGTAATCCTGGAATTCTGCACTTCATTCCCAGTGATTATGCCCCAAGCCTCCATTAGGGCAAAAAACTTACAGAACAAACACTGTTCCCTAACTCTAATTGTATGATTCAAGATTGTCTTCATTTCCTCTTAAGAAGAAGAAAAACAAAAACAACCTTTCAAAGTAGAAAATTACAAAAGCATGAAAAAAATTGATTTCAACCTTTTTTATTTTTCTAATTTTGACTGGAGAGACTGAGGTGAGAATCATAATATATAATTAAACTACTCGGCTGACCACAGAATTTCTCTGTTGAATACATATTTCAGTACTGTGGCATCTAGAAAAGTCTTCCTTTCCTGGCCTTTCACTATAATAAAGGTTTTCCAACCCTCAGACTCTGAAGGAATTACATTTAGTTCAGAGATGGGAAAAGGAGATGAAAATCATTGGCATCCCTCAAATCAATACTTATAAGTCAGCTTCAAAATTCTCCTCAGGATCAGCAAAGAAAAATGGCTTTCCCCTAACTTAATGCTCTGTTACCCACAATTCTGAGTTCCTTATGCTTTCTATTTTTGTGCCCTATAACCAAATCAAAGACGAATAGTCAAGTGCTTGGCTGGCTTTCAGTAAGAGCTTATCTATGAATAGATGAATGAGTGAGCAAATAAATATGCTCTATTACAAGATATTTGGAACACACATTTAAATAAATTAGAAATGTTTCCTCAGTAATAATGAGATCAAAGGTAGTTAGCTACTTCTAATGAGGATGTGATACAGATTACCAGCTTGTTAAAGTAACTTAAATAAAAACCAACTGACAAAAATTCAAAAATATACTTGGAATTTTAGGTGAAATATCATCAAACACTAAAGTTGGACTGGCACTTCGTAGCAAAAGAAGATAAAGGGGAAATATAGTAGGTTACTTTATCACTGTCTAACAATTAAAAACACAAATTTATTAGGTATTTTTGCCTCATATTAAGTTTTCAGATTTATCATGCTCAATTGCTATAGAAAGGCTCTGGAAAACCCCAAAGCAGCCTTTTAAATGGTTGCTTTTCCTCCTAATAACCTGTTCCTTGAAATGAAGAAGGGTGCCAACAAAAGTGATGTAGGAACAAGACAAGACAGTGAAGAATGTTAATATTCATTTTCATGTTCTTACTCATCATATGTACAGTACACAAGCAAAAGCATTTTCACCCTTCCCTAATTTTATCTCAAGTCATTACCCAAACATGGGTAACGGGTACAATTTATCAGTTAAAATACACTGGACTGCAGGACCCGGAAAACCCAACCAAAATAGCTTAAACAGGAATTGCTTTTTCTCACATATAAAAAATAAAAGTTCTGAGATACAATGTGTCCAGATTGGTTGATTCTCAACAATATCAAAGATATTTTCTTTCTACCTTTCTTTTCTGTTTGCTTCCCTTCTCCCCAGGCCACATGTTGGTATGCCTCTTAGGCCAGTTCATGGTTCAAAAATAGCTGCTGCCACGTTCCAAGCACCACATAACGACAAAAGTTAGAGAAAGAAAGTATACTTTCCTTCTCTCTTCAAATCCAAAGAATCTTTTTTCCAGAATCACCTGTATAAGATATCCCCCATGGTAAAATGGCCAGACTAGTCATGATATATATACCCCTGACTTCCAGTCCACGTGGAATGTGAACACCATGATGAAATTCAGACTCTACCAGCAAAGATGAGGCATGTGCAGACAGATTTCAGTGATTTCCTATAGAAATATGTGATATAAACCCTGTTTCCCATCTCACTGACCAAGTCCTCATGGAATGCTTATTCAAAACCTGTGCTGAGTGACTTGATTAGAGGCATTGGCATAGAAGGTCTACACAAGAATTACTAGAGGGCAGTGAAAGAAAGAAGGTCTCTCCAGGGGTGGGGGCGGGGAATCTGCTATCTAAGATGGAAAACTCCAAAAAGAATATGTTGTAGTTTCAGTAGCTTTAAATAAAGTTGAGTTGTATTATTGGAGGGGGTGAGAGCTGACTCAGAAACCAAATTCATATTTTACTATGGATTTGGCACTGTCTCTAGGACAACTTTCACAAACATGAGTTGTGCAATATACCATTCCTGTGATATACCTCACAATATAGATAGCATTCCAGAGTAAAATAAGTTTAAAAAATAAATAAATAAAAATACTGAATTTACTGTATCTAAAATATCATTTAACATGTAATAATTATGTAAGCTATTGCATAGTTAAATATTTTGTATTAACTCTTCAAAATTCAGTATGTACTTTATAGTATATCGCAATTTGAACTAGCCACATTTTAAGTGGCTACTATACTGAACAATGCTGAAGAATAAAGAAGACTGCTCCATAGCTGGAGGTAGGTGAAAGGCAAGCATACATTGATGTTTCTCTCCCTCTTTGCCTCTCTGCCTTCCCCTCTCTCTGAAAAATTATAAATAAAATATTTTTAAAAATAAAACAAAACAAAACAAAAAGAATAAAGAAGACTACACCTTTTGGGTATTAAGGGAAAAAAAAAAAAGAATTACTACAGAATACCTTTGTCTAGAAAAGAGATAAGACAAAACAGAGTAACAAAAGAGGAAAGAAACCATGCCATGGGATTCCTCAGTGAAAACACACATACACAATGGTCACAGTGCAACAAAAAAAGTTGGAGCAAGCAATCTCAGAGATGGTCCTCTAAGGATTTCAGTGTCATAGCTAAGTATGATAAATTAATGACAAACCAACACTCCTCTTCTCTCCTTAGATTTTAATAGCTGCCCGCCCCCACCCCCCACCATGCCAACCAAAAAGATAAGTTTTATTTCACCAGGGTAACAACAAGTCAAATGTTTACTTCCCGTAAAAGGGAAGAAGTGCTTCTCATCTCACCACCACCACCCATCTTTTTAAGTCCTCATGTTTTAAATAAGAAGAGTTCCATGTGATATTCTAACATACGCTTTATGTTTCAGACTTCTAGTGAAGCTTCTATGGCAGTCATCTTTAGAATCCAGGGCTATGTGTTTATTTTTTCCCTCTTCAAGGTTTCGCTCCATCTCCATAGGGTAAATTCATCTTGGTAAATATGTGCTGCACATTAAGGGAAGCAGCTCTTAAGGACAAACACAAACACACACACACACACACACACACACACACATATTTTTGCATTTCAGATCTTCAACCTTGTTTTCTTTATATTCATGCATAATTAACAATCTTTGTGGGATACAGGAACCAAGAAGCAGTAAGAGGTCCTGCTTGTATGCGATGAAGGATAAAAGGGAAGAGAGAAGTCAGCAGGATGAAATGGCAGCACCCAATCCAGGCAGTTCCAGTGTGGCTCTTCTCAAAATTCCCACCAACCACAACCACCTCTCCAAGACATATTTCTGGAGACTAAGGAAATCACTTCCCACCCTGGGCCTATCAGGTGATTTAGGGAAAAACTATCTACCGAAGTCCAGATCAATAAAGCTCAATGGCCAGACTGGCCTGGTAAGAACAAAGCTGAAGCTACGTAAGTGTTGACTTTTTCTCCCTTAACCTATACAGTTTAATTTCTATTCTAGGATTCCTTAAGATGAAAGGAAAAGTGAACAAATGGTACACAGTAGGCACTCAATAATTTATTAGATGAATGAAAACAAACCACCCAGATAAGTTTTCATCTTCTAAAACTGAACATATTAATCTTTCAACATGATCATTCTAAACTAACAAAATAGACCTGAAAAAGCACTCTACTCAGAAATAAAATGTTATACATGAACACTCACACTCACAATAGACTAAAAGTAGAAACAGGTTCCTTGGCAAGACAAAACCACATCCATTGATAAAAGATGATAATCTCTTGACTACGTAAAATGTGCATTCCCATCTATCAATTGCATTCAGCGGAGGCAAAAAGGCAAGATGCTTAATATTGATGGATGGCCACACACACACATAGACACACACAAGCACACACAAATACAAACAAAGGATTCCAAACTACAACAGCTAGGACAAACAGACCCTTGAGATGCCATCAGTCACATTAATAGGGTGTTCTAATCCAAACAAAAGTACTACTTGAAGCTCAGTGTACTGAAGGGATTTATAGTGAAAAGCCATGGATTGAAGACCCACCTCCATCACCTAAGGTAGGTCACTCAACCTCAATGAGGCTGACAATGAGTCTGGAGACAGTAAAGTACTTGCCCTGCCAATTCACAGCTTTGTGGAGGATTAAAACAACCTTCTAAATGGAAAAAACACAAAGCTACACAAAGAGCTGTCTGACTGCAAAAGGCTACCTCACTTAATATATTCTTGGTACTGCTCAACCTAAAATCCAAATAATAACAGTTTATAGTACTCCCAGGCCATGACCCACTGTGTTCACAGAATTCTT
Source organism: Noctilio leporinus (assembly GCA_004026585.1). Classification (NCBI taxonomy): domain Eukaryota; kingdom Metazoa; phylum Chordata; class Mammalia; order Chiroptera; family Noctilionidae; genus Noctilio; species Noctilio leporinus. The sequence goes on along the minus strand of PVIW01007122.1, from coordinate 66,422 downwards.
CCTTTATGAATAACAATAACTACAAGTCCTGCTGCAATCAAGCTATCTAGAAAGAAAGAAAGAAAGAAAGAGAGAGAAAGAGGAAGAAGAGAGGAGCAGCTGAAAAGAAGTCCTAATTCCCTTAAACAAAAGTGTAATTTGTGTTTAAAAGCAAAAGGTAACCAACAAAGAACCCATTTTCATTGGCATGCAGGACCCATAACACTGGTAAGGACTATTTGCCTAAACACATAATAAATGGCACTACATTTATTAATTACCCTTTTACCAGACAATTTATGTTGTACATAGCAAGACTTTAATGATTTTAGCCAAAGATCAGCTTTATGCCTCAAGCATTTCAAAGCTGGACATCTTACTTTTCCTACAGCAAGATAAGTATTTGCTTGTGAACTTACTCCCTCATGGACCATAGAAGAGGGAAAGGCTCTAGGATCAAATAAAAATGACCAGCTGGTAAATCTGGGCTCAATTCCATTATTTTAGTCATCCAAAACAAGTAAAGTGGGGGTGGGGGTGGGGGAGATGGGGTGGTAACTGAGCATCTAATCTATGCCAGGAGCTAGGTTGGGTGCAGAGGCTTCAGAGACACAGGGGACACAATTGCTACCCACTCCATTGCTAACATGGGTGCTGCAATAAAAAAACAGAAAATTATTGCTAAGAAAAACTAAAATTGCTCTAATTCCATTGCTTCTTCCATCAAAACACAATCCTTTCAGATTAGTGGTTCTCATCAGCCTGGTTATACACTGGAATAACATGGAAAAAAATTGTAAACACTAATTGCCTAGGCCCCATGCTTGAGAACTAATAACATCTGGAATTGTGGCCCAGACAGTGAAATTTTTTAAAAGCCCCCAAAGTGATCCTAATGTGATCCCAAGATTGAGAACCACTTCTCTCTCAGGAAGGTTTCTGTCATATGACAGGTGATCGTAATCTATCTGACAGAAGAGATCTAAAACATAAAACAGTTAAAGGCATGTGGCCTCATTCATATGGATCACAAAACTTAATATTGAAAAAAAGTGTCTAAAGCCTAAAAAAACTTCTGTTTGCTAGATAAAGAGAGAAACTTCTATCTGGAGAGGCCCAGGGAATACATGTCAGTAAATGTATGTCCTGAACTTAAATTACTATCCACACAAGGTCACCAGAGAAAAGGGAGCCACGGAAAGTAGTAAAAAGTCTTTTCTACTTAAGGCTCAACTTCACCAACTTTTTTTTAAAAACGAATCACTAAAAACATCATTTACATACTACAAAATACATGTAAGTAGCCTTTAATTTTTCTCCAAATCAGATCAGGAAATTCACATATACAAAAGCAGTTGCAAAGCTCAATCTCACCAATAACTACCACAAATTTATAAAGTCAAGTCAGTGTTTAGAACTATGGCCACTGAAAGTGGCAAATGTTTAGGCCTTTATCTGACAGCTCCCTTTCAGTGGTCCTACCAAAATGAAGGAAAAGGTGACAATGTCCACTTAAGAGAGATACTCAAGTGGCTTATTCAGCATGGTGGGTTCACAGAACACAAATACTGTGGGACTGATGACAAGTAGACAGTACAGCCCAACCAAGATACAGAAAACTTGAATTCTACTTTCCATTCCTATAGAATTTATACTTCTGCCACAACAATTAACCACAAGGTACCAGTTCCCCCAAACAATAATAATGGTTACTTACGATGTAGTTATGTGTCATAAGTATTAGTGATTAATTTATTAAGTACTTGTATTCAGTGACTAAAGTAAGTATTCAATACTAAACATGTATTATATCATCAAATCCTCACAGTATCTCTGTGAGATGGATATAATTATTCTTATTTTACAGATGAAAGAACTGAGGCAAAGAGAAATAAGGTCTAGGTCAAAATCACATAGCTAGGATTTTAAGTAAAGCTGTCTCTTCAGAATACATCATTCTCAATTCCTCTAGAAGTACCTAACAAAAATCACCTCAATCCCCATTATGCCCATTATCTCTTAGTCTATTCATATAAAAACACTCCTATTTTTCCCGGTGAAACAGAACTTCTGGTTTTCTTCCACCTAGCAATCATAAACTTGACACATACTTCCTTCCCATATGCACATGAAAGTCAAGGGCATGATATGGTGCTGCATGAGCTGAGGATGAGCTGAGGTGATCCCCAACATAATCAAAACCTGTTGATCAACCAACCACCTGACACTGCATTATTAGTTTGATGTGTTAGTTTTCCCTAATAAACACAGCAGTTAACAGTTAAGTACACAAACCTGTAAACTGAGAAGATTTGTATCAATAGCAGGAATAAATCTACTAATTTGCTGACAGGCTATGCTGATGGACTTGAGCTGCTGTGGGACATATGTTTAGGTGCCTTTTCATCACTGCTGCTGAAATACAGTTCAACAAGCAGACTCCTCTAAAGGGCTCCTTACCTAAACAAATTCCCCATGACTTCATGACAGTCACAGAACTGAGTAAAGTTCAGACATAATGAGGCATAACAACTTTATCCTATTGTTGCTGGCTACAGTCCTGCACAGTCTTATTTCCAGGTGTAACCTGACACACATAAGTGTATCTCTGCAGCTTCTCCTCAGGAGAAAGGCACAAGGCCAAAGGCCAATGTAGCACATCACACATAGGAGGTGTGAGAAGACTCAAAGAATCAAATTAGTAAAGTTACTGAAAAAGAGATTCAGGTGTGGAGATAGAATGACTGCAGAGTTTTACGGCTCTGCCCATCTCCTAACCTTGCTAGTACCAATATGCTTGCTAGGAAGTGGACATTAAAAAGCAAACAAATAGCCTAGCCTAAACAACTCAAGTTCCCCAGTTTAGCTGTAATCTTTCACCTCCCCTTCTTATTTCTGTCCTTTGCAGAATGTGGGGGCCTTGGCAGCTAAGCAAGCTGAAGTAACAAACAATCCTGAAAAGCTCCACATTCTAAAATTGCAACCTTCAGCCAAAGCACAACAGTACGGTGCTCGTTTTGGCAGCACAGATACTAAAATTAGAACGAGAGAGAAAATTAGCATGGCCCCTGCGCAAGCATGACACGCAAATTCGTGAAGCGGTCCACATTTACAAAAAAAAAAAAAATGCGCACAACAGTAGGAATCATATGTATGTTCTTACGGGACCAGGATCAAGGGATTCCCTAAACAACTGTTGAATCAAGGACTGTATTCTCAACTCTGATTGCTGGAGAAAACAGCATAACCCTTTTGTCCACCTGTGGATGGGGCAAGATCATGCCTATCTAGCTGTGCTGAAACTATTAAGCTCTTCCAAATATAGTTGCACCAAACAAACTTTGTCCTATGTTGTTGTTTCCCTTTCTCTTAACACCTCCTCCCAACAGCCAGACTTCTGCCAAGATCAACAACTGCACAATTCTGAACAAAATATATCTTCCATATGCCAAAGTTTAGCGTCTAGAGCAGAAAGGATACAAGATTTGCAAGCAGGTTTGAGTCAAATCTTGAATTTGACACTACCAGCCACGCAGCCTTTGGTCCTTCTGAAAAAATTTCCATATTGTTAAAATAGTAATGGTAAGATTTACCAATAACAGTGGTAAGAATTCAATCAAAACTGCCTATGGAAGATGCCAACACAGTGGCTGGTCCCTTGACTCTTCCTTTCCACTTCAACCACCATGAATCTGCTGCTGCTTACAGTACCATTTTCCTAGAATTGCATTAGTTCCAACCCTTCTCATCTCTCACTATTACAATCAGAACAGCCTTTTAACCCACCTACTTCCCTCCAGTCACTGGCTCCCCTCTGATCAGATTCATGATACATAACTCTGAACTTTCCTCCCTGTGCAATAACCTTCAGTGGCTCCTTGCTGCCTTTAAAGGAAGAAAAAACTTATTAGGCTTAAATCTGTATTTCCTCATATCTCCATTCCTCTGGATTCACCCCCAACCCCAAGTTAGATTGCAGCTTCCTCTCTCCAGCACTTTATGCATATACTGGGTACTCTGTCTATGCAGAGATGCTCATCCCCTTTTCCATACAGTTACCCCTATTTCTCATGAGCACCACAGGCCGCCTGCTTTTAAAGTGGTAGTCTTAGGTAAATAAAATCCTGCACTTGAGAGTCTTACTTTATTAAGCCTCTCCAGGTGCAAGATCTCTGACCCCAATTAACTGCACCCCTGCCAGGGGTGATAAAAGAGATGAACTCACACTAGAATTCAACTTGTGAGGAACGTATTTTTCTTCTTTACGAAACTGCTTAAGTTTTGTACTTGACTTTACATTTATTTTTCTTGGCTAGAGGCTGAGTTCATATTCTCTCGATATTTAAGCTCTTTGAAGAAAGAAAACCCTTACCACCACATTTGCACTCACGTAGGCTGCTACTCTCCCTTTCTCTCCTATTCATTCCTCAAAACCTGACTTAGTACTCCCTCTCGCAGGAGATACCGCCTTGATGATGCACTGCTCCCTCCCTCCTCTGACTCCATTCATGTGTAACTGACAGCTCAGTTTAGCATCCTGCTCTAGAGTACCTTATTCTCTCCTTTTCTGTCAGCAGCCCTTAATTCCATGTGCCCTTTTCACTGATTTATTTCCTTGGAATAAATCAACCTAAAGCAGAGGTTCTTAAACTTGAACATAAATCTGAATCACCTGCAGAGTTGGTGAATCAGACTGCTGGCCCCAACCACCAGGGTTTCTAATTCTTTTGTTCTGGGATGAAGCCTGAGAATCTGCAACTCTAAATGTTCCAGAGGATGATGATGCTACTCATCTGGGGACCACACCTGTAGAACAACTACCCTAAACTTCTCTTTCCCCAACTGGATAGAATGCACCTGGAACTAAACTCATACTACCTGTTTTTCACAAAGCTGGAAACAGAACAGGTATCTGATAAATATCTCTATCAATTGACTGACTGATCGTCTTCCTATCTCATTCTCTTATGCCACTGTGATAGGGTTTCTACTCTCTTCCTATAGCATGGCCCACTGAGAAGTACCATTGTAGAAGCAGCCCTGTACCGATCTTGTGCTTCTATATTACCTCCAGGCAGCACCATCTGATTGGATCAAGGAAGAGGAAAGCATACCTCATCAACTCCATGAAATGTAGCTGCAATTAACCTCATGGGATAAGAAACTTAACTCTTAGGTAGAACAGAACCCTTTGATGAATATGGGTTCATACTCCTCAAGACTGACTCATATATAGTTATATAAAGCTCCCTGAAGATGCCTGTTTCTTGGCAGCTTTCCCCATATGCCTGCTATCCATGGTGTACACTATGAACCAGGCAACTAATAGTTTCCATAGGCAACCCAGCATACCTGTCAGTTCGCAGGGATCTGGTTGTTTCCTCAAAGAATAAATAATGGCATCAGGGATAGATACAGGCTGAGAGAATGCCTAGAACTTCCTAAAGAAATGTTTTCAAGAACCTCTAAAGATGGAAGGCAACTCAATATGCCTTTGCAGCACTTAACTATACCTCCCTATTAAAGTCAGTGAAACTAAACTTGGAAGCTATTTCTCTGGCGAATTTCCTCAGGCATGTTTTGGAAATGGGCAGAAAGGGTGAGAAGGTGGCAACAGAGCCAAAAAAGGTTCCTTGATTTGGCTCAAAATTTTCATTTCTCCTTAAAAAGGGAAACCCATCACCACAGCTTGGGTTTATTGGATGTGTTGCTCTGCTCACTTCTATTTGAACATCATTTCCATTAAAAGCTACTTAAGAACAAAAGGTGCACTTGCCGGGTCCCACTGTACAATTCCCATAGGACTCATGCACAACCAAGCTCTTTGCATCTGTCCTTCATAAGTTCTGCCCTGCTGATAACTGACCTAAGGAAAGAGATCCTTTTTCACTACTCAGCAAAAAACACAACTTCTACTTACTAAACACAATCAAATTTTACAAGGCACTGAAGTGATAACCCCCAGGCAGAGCCCATGAGGCAATAAATATCTTATAAACACAAAGGTCACAAACCCAGGTGTTTATGAGCACAGAAGATGTTTATGGCTATCCACTCTGCTAAAAATTCCCTTTCAACCTTGCATTCTTCTTTATCACTAGCTCCATTATTATTCTTCAATTATTTTGAGAAAATCCAAAGCAAAGAGAACTATAAAAGAGCTTTATGAGACTGTTGAGCCAAATCAGTATGCCAGAAATCAATGCTTCAAAGACTTCTGAATACAATTAGAGGCAAACAATAGTCTGATGTGTCTGGTAACCTCCCTCCAAACCATTATTGCATAGATTAAAAGATTATAGATATTCCTCTCTGCTCCTCAATATTAATAGTGATATAATGCACATTTAATAAATCCAAACTGCCATGGCCCTAAGTTGGATTACGGGTCTGGTTCTTCATAAACTGACATGTACATGCAGACTCAGTTTAATAATATACAATCTCGGGTCAATCAAAATCTACCCTCACCATCTCTCTATTTATTATCGTTTTTGCCACAACCGGCACCCAATCAGTTGCTGTCCTAAAACTCTCTTGGCTGGCAGCTGCACAAAAATCTGTGCAGCATCAGCATAACAAGTGACAGGTCTCCCCATCAATTACAACGCAGAGGGAAAGGCGGCTTCAGCAGGGACATAACCCCATAGTCACACACCACCTTGGTTTCTGATGGACCATCAGATCAGAAAGGAAGCTGTCATCAATGGAGAAAAGAAACCCAGCTCCTCATTAACCAAGGTTTTCTCCTCTTCTTTTTTAACACACATCAAGGAATAATCATGGGCCAACTCAACTCTGACAGCTCCGTATGTAAATGGCATTTAAATGCAGGCAAAAGGCTCACAAACAAAGAGGCTGCAGTTAGGCTGCTGCTCACAGGACCGTTCAGGTCTAGTGTCCATGCTGTGGGTCTCTCTAGGTTTTATCTCCTGCCGTATGACCAGAAACATCACGATGAACAAAAAGCTGTTATTACAGGGCTTCAATGAAGACGGGAATGAGCCACGTGCATCCTGTTAGGGTCCAGAGGCAGGTTCTGCTGCAGGAATGTAGTAGCCCCACCTCAAGGGCCACCCGCACCCCCAGGCAGGACTCTCCCCGCTGCCAGGCCAGGCTTTGGTTTAAGTATCCTAACTCGACCTCTGCTTGAGCTATGCACTCTTTTGTGGCTCTTAACCCACATTCTAAAGTCCTTTCAGGTCCAACTCAAGGCCCAGTTCCCCAACAATTCCACCCTACTCACCAACCCCCAGAAACCCACTCACATCTGTGGTGGTCTTCACATGAAACACTGCACACTAGAGCACTGCCTTCTATTTTAACCTGGGTAGCACTCCAATTGTTAAATACAGGTCTTATTCTCCCATTTGAGCACTAGGTTCCCTTAGCCTGGCATATTCCATTTCTTCCTCCCTCACACAGGGTACACACAAAGTACTCGTAAGCCCTGGAACATGAAATAGTACCTTCAGAAAGAAATTAATAAGCTTGGGATGGTACCAACGGGGAGTGGAAGTGGAAGCAATAAGGATGAACTGCTTTAGAGCTGGGCTCTGGCCCTGGCTGGTGTACTTCGGTGGGCTGAGTACCAGTCTGGAAACCAAAGGGTGGCCATTTCGATTCCCAGTCAGGACACATGCCTGGGTTGCAGACCAGGTCCCCAGTTGGTGGCTCGTGAGAGGCAACCACACACTGATGTTTCTCTCCCTCTTTCTCTCTCCCTTCCCCTCTTTCTAAAAATAAATAAACAAAATCTTTAAAGAAATAAAAAAGAACTGGGCTCTTGGTAACTAAGAGTGTAAATGTTCCTTCCTCTAAGTGTCTTCAGCACCTTGCTGATACTTTAGTAATCAACTTAATATACAAATGTTGGTTTTGTATTTTCATATTGGCTTCTCATATCAGAACAGTGATTCTCAATAGCATAACTGCATCCTAGTTTGTTTCCCTAGTGGCACAAATCAGGGTGAGCCCCTGAAGATGACGAAGATGATTCTGATGGTGGTGGTGGTGGGATGCTGATGAAAAAGAAGAATGGCTGACATTTACTGAGTATTTACAATATATGAAGCACTTCTCAACTTCCCAATAATTTTAAGACCAGGAGATTGAGGCTCTGGAAGGCTAGCTGACTCACAAAGCTCTCTGGCTCCGAAGTCAACTAAATAGCTCCTGAATGAATGAGTGAATGGCCTACTTTGAGCAGGAAGGTAACAGCTGTATAAAGAAACAGTGAATTTGGAATCAGATGTCCCAAGCCAGAATCTTGGCTCTGTTACTTACTAGATGAGAGACCATAGCTGAATCATAACCTCTCCAGCCTTTTTTTTTTTAATCTACAAAAAGAATGGGGATAATAAAACCTATCTTACAATTCTAGTGTGAAAAGCAAATACTAATAAAAGTTCTTAGCAAATTGTAACACTCTACAGTTACCAGTCAACTGGGTCAAAAGAAAGCCCTTTATAAAGATCCTAGAGTAGAACCATGGGACTTCTGATACTAGACAGAAGGGAACAAGAAGGTGCCAGTGACAGCAGCTGGGAATGCCATGTACAGAACTTAAGAGCACACCAACAACATGAAAAAGCTACTATGTGAGGCTGTCCTTCATTGCTAGCACTCAACCTACCCAAAAATCTGATCTTAGAATAACTGAGTTTAACACATAAAGCACTATATGTTTGGGGAAGGCAGAATATGAGCGAATATTTTTTCAAGGAGCTGTTGGAAGATCTGAATTCCACTAGAATGGGTGAAATTTATAAACAAATCAATATACATTAAAGCACACAGCATCATGCCTAAAACACTAATGACAAAAAAAATGTTCCTTTCCTCCCTTTTAATCATCATCAGGAAATAAAGCTTTGAGCTTCAGAAATGTTTGGATTCAGATTACCTATCTCCCAAGGCAAAAACTTGCCCCCACAGTTGTAAACTTTACTCAGAAACTTATGCCTCTCCATATCCCAAACTAAGCATCATTTCCAGCCTCAGTAGTACTTGGATTTCAAAGGCAAATGCTTAGCCTGTCTTCCCACCAGGAAACTGTGCAGCATCTAGCATAACCTCTCTTGGTTAGCCTCAGATTGACTGTCACCCAAGTCCAAATGCAAATTATTACCTTCAATAGGAAAACATTTACTCATAGGGACCGCTTAAGAGTAAACAGTTTGGAAAGCAGGGATGGCTTTGTTACTTTGCACCATTTATATGTAGAATATATGAACGCCTTAAATGTGTATGTCACTATCCGAAGTTTCACTCAAGCATTTAAAAGAAAAAAATCGGAAACAGGTCTGGAGAAGATACGCAACAGAGCAGAGTACCTTCTATGTACTAAAAACTACTGCCCTGATCTTGTTTCTTGACCACAAAAAAAATCTATCATCCCAAATATGACTTTCTGATTGGTGTTCAAATACTCTGACCCTTTCAACTTGACAACTTTCTCCCTTATCAAACTCTCTCTTAAAGAAGTACTAACAAGTCCTAACAGAGAAAACTCCCCAATGTTAGACTGTGTATAAGATGCAGGGTAACGGTAAACAGACCCAATTCCTTTCAGAAATATTCATTTTCTAACTAGAGAGAAAGGCAAATCATCTATACAGATGGAATATGAAAGTCTTTGATGTCTTATCACATTTTGGCATATTATTTGATTATTCTACAAGATGGCAGCTTAAAACCATGTCAGAAGACTAGCTATAAATGTCTTTATGGCAAAGCCAGTGTAATTTGCAACTGACATTATGATTATTTAAAAAGAATAAATTTTAACTGAAAAATAATTGGCTTCTTTATCTTTAAAAGGGGACCTAGCTCAAGAAAAGAATGCCTTTTATTAAGATGGGGTGAATGCTTTTCCTGTTGGCCACAACACTGTCAAGGGTGTACATTCTTCGAAAACCCTGTAGCATAAAGAGGGCAGCCCCTCCTCTGTAAGCACTGGCCCCCAGACACCTCAAGAGTGCACAATCCACTCCCCTAAGCTGCTGGGCACACACTGTGCACACACAAAGTTCCTACAGAATTTTCTAAGTGCCAATTGAGCCCCCAAGTGTACATTCACTGGGCAGGCTGAAAGCCTAACTTTAGGTGACAAAGGAAGCATGGCTCCTATTCTTTAGAGCCCTATTCAGCACACTGAGTTCGAGAGGCTCCAGACTATGCAGGACCCTCTGCTTCAGAGGCCATCACCCAGGTGGTCTGGCCAGGAGTGGCTCCTGCTGCAGCAGGAGGGGCTCACACAATAGATCCACCTCACGTAGACATCTGTCAGTCACAAACTTTTCCGCCTAGTACAACTCTGTCCACAAAGTGCTCTTGTGAATATAACCCCCAGCTTTCCCTGGCAATCTGTCTTCTTTTTCACTTTTCGCTTTCATTTCAAAATGCCTGAGCAGAAACCCAGGGGAAGTAGAGGGTGGGGGCAGAAGCATCTCCATTTCCTATAAGGATCATAGGAAAACAAATGACGTGGTTCAGCTTTTCACAACATTTGTATTTACAAGGTATACCAGTGGGTCTTACAATGTATAGTGCCAAGAAATGTTAAAGCAACAAAAAGTATGACTCCCCTAAAACTGCAGAATCTTTAAACCAGAAATTTACAATGGGTTTTTCTTGGCAAAGAGAACCTCAGTGAATAATGGTTAAATTGTACTTACTCTAAGGATGTAAATGGAAATACCACACTTATTGGCACAGTCCAAAGTCTCAATTGCCCTGGACTCAATTGCCATTTCATAAATGCAGTCCCTGTTGAACCACAAGCAGGACTTTGAACCGCCCCTAGCTCTGCTGCTGACTTTTCCCTTTTTCTTTTTACTAAAATCCTGATGTGCCCACAGAGCTATGCCAGCTAATACCCAGAGTTTGGGAAGTGTCTAAATCTGATGATTAAAAGCAGGAAACCCTGGACATTTAATAAGGACTACCATATGTCAAACACAGGGCTAGGTGCTTCAAATATATTGACAACTACTTGGGGGTACTTGAAAATTATATACCAGAAGCAAATCATCCTTGGCCACTCCTTTTATCCCAAATAGCATGATTCCACAACTAGAAAGTGGAATGTGTGAGAACAATTAAGAGACCTCCAATATGTGCACTAGACACATGACAGGCACTTCACAGACATTATCCGGCATACTCCTTACAGTGAACTCATTTATCGTAAAGAAACGTATGTTTACAGATGGGACATAATTTTCCAAAGGTGGAATGTATATTAAACAGAGGGAGGGTGGCAAATCAAGTAATGTCTGACCTGACATCCGACTCTAGGATCATCATCCTTCTAGTCCGCACTCTCGCTCCAAGTCTGCTAGAGTCTCAGACCAATGCGTATGTGTGTTCAACAAAGATTTCCTAAGTGCTTGCCATTTTCCAGTCATTGTTCTAGCACTAGAGACACAGGTAGATAGGACCTCCCATTCCCAACATCACACATGAACAGAAGCTGAATGACATGAGGAAAGGAGCCATGCATGTGGCTCGGGACAAAATGTTCCAGGCTAAGAGAAAAATAATGCAAAGATTCTGAGACTAGGACTTCTTGGCTTGGTTTAACCACAACAAGAAAGCTCAAGGGCCAGAGAGGATTAATGGAGAAGAGAGCCGGAGAGGAGGTGGAAGATAACAGGCTCTAGACCATGTAGTCTTATAGGCCAGGGTAAGTCGAATCTTTAAATTGCCTTCTTAGAGAAATGGGAGACTAGCTGATGAATTCTCAACTGACAACTGATATGATCTAAAGTGTATTTTAAATGGGCCACTCTGGCTGCTGAGTGACAAACACTCTGCAGGGAGCCAGAGGCAGAAACCAAGAGATCCGCTGGGAGGCAACTGAAGCATCCAGGTGAAAGATGATGGCAGAACAGCACAGAAGAGGTGGAGAGAACTGGCTGGGTTACATTCAGTCTGGTTTTAGCCCTCAGTGACTGACAAAATCATTTCTACTCTACCCTCAAAAGAACCTGGACCCAGAACCCTAGAGTTAAAAAGAGCAGCCCTGAACCATATGGTTCAGCCCTGAACCATATGGTTCAGCTGGTTGGAGCATCATCCAGTAAACTGAAAGGTCACAGGATTGATTCCTGGTCAGAGCACATGCCTAGGTTGCAGGTTCCATCCCATGTTGGGGCATGTTTGGGAATGTTTCTCTCACATCAATGTTTCTCTATTTTCCCTTCTTTCTGGAATCAATGGGTATGTGAGCATTTAAAAAAAAGAAAAAAGAAAAGAAAGAACAAAGAGCCAGCAGACATTTAAATGGATATCAGTAAACAAATTCCAGGAGAAAGTTGTAGCCCCCTGCAATGGACTCACTGAGGGCATCCTGGAGCCCATGGAAATCCAGTAATTACAAGCATATGACATGTTTAGGTAAAGTTTGGCAGGTAGGTCAATTTTAAAGTGGCACCTCCTGAGTGACATTTTCTCTGCCCCTATGGGTAGGCCCAACCATCTTTGGTATCCCTAGTGCCCAAATTTATTATTCAATGCAACCCATTCAGCATCAAGTCTAGCAAAAGCTGGGTGGAAAATGTAACCCTCTACTTCCATCTTGCAATTCAAAGAAATGTTTCTTTGCATGCCTTTTTTTCCTCCTAGAAATGCCCTAATTATCATGCTGAGAGTTGAGGAAAGGTAGCTTTTATGTGGTTTTATCTACCGAACACAGTATTGTCATGGATTTATTTATTTGTGTTTTTACAGTAACATGATGCTCTCCTGTAATTGAGACTATTATGGAGAGGGCTGGCATGTGTTTTCCACAAGATTAAAGGCAATTGCTGTTTTCAAAGCCACTATTGCTTCTTAGAAAACTCCTTTCCTATGCTAAACTAAACCCACTAAGCCAAAATTCTATATACACCTGATCTGCATTACAACACTGCATACAGGGCTAGAAGAGACTATTTCATTCATGCGTTGATTCAAGCAGTATTTACCAAACCTCTACTGCACCAGCTCTGTGGGGGTAGGAAAACACAGCACAAAAACGAAACAACAGTCTGCTCTCAAGGGGCTCTGACTCCAGAGGGGAACATACACAGAAGTGACTATGCTATAAGGCAGGCTGACAAGAACTATAATAGAAATAAAACAACATGCATTGGGAGAACAAGGAATAAAGCATTGTTTCCACCTGGTGGAGAGGGCTGGTTGGAGAAAAGCTATGATGAGAGCAGAACTTTTAAGTCCCATGAGCCTGGGAAAGTTGTCACTGATAGCAGGTTCAGCAAGGCCAGACACAGGAGGGGGAAAGTCTAAGGCTGTGATTAACTGCAAAATCACCTGAAGGGCTTTGAGTCTGGAAAGTAATTTTTAGTGGGGGAGAAGAAATAGGCTTGGGTAGGTATAATGGGGTATAAATAAGATTAAAAAGGGTGGCTTTAAAGATAGTCTGTCAGGGCCCCATCTTTGGCTGAAAAACTGGATTCGGATATTCAGGGGACACCAGGGAACCATTTCAGGTGTCTGTCATGGGTTGATTACATGCCAGACACATGCTAGACATCCACATGTGCCTCTTAAACCTCACAGAATGGTGCAGCTCTGTGGCCATTAGGAAACCTAGATCACAGATGGAAAAACTGAATGTTGGGTCAAGTGTTAATCTGTTGCAGGTTTCAAACAATTCTTCCCAACTGCATGTATCTGTGTAAGTATCCTTCCCACCAGTCCTTCAGAAGTCTCTTTTATGAAGGTAACGAACTCAGTCAACAATGTGGAGAGTGGAAAGCATTTTGGCCAAAGTACCACTGCAAAAGCTGTGTTCCTCTCAAACAACAGGTACAGAAGGCATGAGGGGAAGAACAGACACTTACAGGCTGTGTGACTCACTCTAACCTCATAGCAAGCTCCACCTTAGGGATTATAAGCCTCAGTATCAACTGTACGTAAATATTAAAATGCTGCTTTCAAAAATGTTTTTCAAACATGCTGTGAATTGTAAGATTGGGAGTATAATTTACAAACTTATTTCACAGTATGCTTTCTAGTCCTCAAAAAACTTTTAAACACAATATCTTAGTTAACTCTAACAACAATAAACATTTCACAGATGAACTTAAAAGACCTTTAAGGTAGTGACTGTCCCAAGGTCAGACTGTCTCTTCCTTCTGAATCCTAGCCCATCATAATTTTTCCCTGCCCTACAAAGAATGATGTCATTAATCATATTCTAATGAAGTAAAGATCACAAGGATGCATATAACCCCTTCAAAATCTATTCTCCTCTAATTCCCTACTCTTTTCTTCCATCTCTTAAAACTCTACTTACTTTTCTACCTTCACTAATGCTACTCCTATTCCAAATCAGACTCTGAGCTAGGGCTTCTCAGGAACCATCCTCTCAAAAGAGACTCAGTCCTCCTGGCGTGGAGAGGATCTCTCCTTTATTAAACAGCTCCTGTGTGCCAGGGGCTTCCCACACATCAATACAATAATAGCAACAGCAATATTTATTCAGTCTTAATTATAGGCCAGGCACTGAGCTAAGCGTTTTAAACATTATCACAGTTAATCTTCCCAAGAATCATGTGAGTCTGGTAGTTTATTTTCATACACAAGGAATCTGCAGCTCAGAAATGTCCAGCAATTCAACCAAGATAACAAAATTAGTAAGTTACAGAGCTGGGGTTGAAGTCAAAGCCTACAGAACTCAGAGGCCAGTGCCCTTCACCCCTCTTCCACAGAACCAGAGAGGTGGGCATGTTGGGGGCAAGCAGAGTGGGAATTGCCTGGATGTGGGAGGCTGGAATGTGTATGGAAAAGCAGCAGTGTGGTAACAGAGTCAGGCAGGGGTCAGATTTAGACCTTCCTTTATGTCATGCTAGAAATGCAGGCTTTAGCCGGATGCAAACCATCAGCCAAAATACTTTAAGTAGTTGGTGGCTGGTCACATATGTATATTTTAGGAAAATCAGTTCTGGTTTCAGTGTGCAGAATTGATTTTATTGGGACAGGGACAAGCTTGAAAACAGGCAGAAGGGTTAGGAGGTTTTGTATTACTCTTAACAAACAGATGATGAGGGCAGTGTTCACCGGGATGCTCCCTAGGTGTCCAATAAATATTTGTTAATTGTGGTATTGATTGGTTACAAGCAGAATAATCTGTTGCACCTATTGGGGCATGTCAGCTCTATCATACAGCCGTTCCAGTGTGTGATCAGACTCTGGGTGCAATGCTGTCTTATGCGGAAAAGGCATCTCTTCACAAGCAGTGTTGGGTTACTTCCACTTTGGGGTTTCTATCCTCTAATTGTGTGCTTCTACTAATGCAAGAATTTCATATGACATGTGAAAGCTAGGTTCTAAGAATCTTTCATTTATTTGCCTTCTTTCACTTGGGGCAGGAAGGAAAGTAGATGGGTGGCTAGTACAGATTTGAAGAGTCATATTTTTCTAGGACACATGTCTTCCACTCTGAAATAACCATTGTATCCCTTACAGTCAAGGAGTCAGAGGACTAAGAGGTTAAGGTAAGGTAAGGTACAAAAATGATGGCTATGATAGAGAAGGAGGCCTAATTGCCCACCAAAAACCTTCAACAACCGAGAAAAAGATCCAGATTTGAGGGGCTCCAGAAGGCACCTGAGTTATTGTTTTGTACCCCTCACTTCTCCTAACAGAAATCATGCAACTGTTGAAGCCAGTGAGCCAGAGGACCATCACGCATTTGCCCTACTCACCCTGGATCTTGAGACAAAAACCTCAGAATACCCTTTTGCCTTGCTCTGCCCAGCCATACACTTAATTTCTTTCTGTGAGATTAAGTTCCTACTTTGGCTATACACACTGAAGAGAGCTGCTCAAAATACCCCAAGCTAAATTAGAGGGCAGCTCATCATCAGGATGGCTGAGCCAACAGAAGAAAGGCTAAAGGCCTATCCAGATAAAGTGAATATGAAGGAAATAGCGCCTGATTTAGTCCATACATATAAACCTTAAATACTTAGAACACTAAATCCCTGAAAAACAGTCTGGTTTTTTTTTTTTTTTTTTTAAAGATTTTATTATTTTTAAAGAGAGGGGAAGGGAGAGAGGGAGAGAGACATCAATGTATGGTCGCCTTTCACCTGTCTCCAGCCAAGGACCTGGTTGGAGATCTGGCTTGCAACCTGGTTATGTGCCCTGACTAGGAATCAAACCGGAACCTTTGGGTTCGTAGACTGGCACCTTATCCACTGTGCCACCAGCCAGGACACAGTTCTGGCTTCTTAAATAAACCAGGATAGTGCCTTTACAGTATTCATTTACTTTCAGAATAAATCACTCAACAAGTATCACTTGAATACACAGTGGTTCTCTGTGTAAATGTGCATAAACATTATTGGGGGGTAGGGGGCTTGTTAAAATTGCAAATGAGCACACCAAGGGATTCTGACTTAGTAGGAGTGGAGTCAGGCCTGGCAGGCAGTTAAAATATGTCCACAAATTCTTTAATACTCTTCCCTTCAAAACATGGAGTCTAATGCTCCTCTCCCCTTGAGTACAGGGGTGTTAATAATGGCTTGCTTCTAACTAAGAAATTGTGACAGAAATGGCAGTTATGACGTGCAAGACTGGATTATTTGTCTCTCTCTTGAGTCATTAACTCTAGAGTGCTGTCATGTCAAGAGGTTACTGTGGAGAGAGAGGTCCATGGGATGAGAAACTGAGGACTCCTGCTAAAAGCTATGTGAAGTACCTCTTGGAAGTGGATCATTCAACCCCAGCCAACCATTCAGATGACAGGAGTCCTACCTAACATGTTACTGCAATCTGAGCAAGAACCACCAGAAATTCTCGACTTACAGAAATTATGAGATATTATTTGCTTTTTTAAGCTGGTGAGTTTTAGGATAATTTGTTATAATCATACATCATTAACATACCCAGAAATCAGCATTTTAAATCCCAATCTTGAGGATTTATAACAAAAAAAAAAATCATTAAATACCCATAGTGACAAAGTCCAGGTTTCCAATTTATTGTGAGCTGCTTTGTTAAAAGAATAAAAACAATTGAAACTAAATTAGATTGTGCTCATCTTATTTGAGCTCATTAGATTTAAGATTCATTTTCATGATACCCCATCATTTAAGTTTTAGAGAGGCAACATGAGGTCCAGGAAACTAAACACTGTAAAAGCAAGTTGGCCATCACTTGCTATAAATATTTTTAATTTCCATCTAAAATTTACACTCTGTGGTGTAACAATATTACACAATAAATATTTCCTCATCAGCTTTTAAACACTGAAAGAACAGCTCTGAGAAAGAGCAAATACATTTTTTCTTGAGACCAAATATGATAAAGCATCTGACAAACAAACACTTTATTGTAGTGAAAAGCTAACCTACAGCAATTCTTTAACTTGGAATCACAGGAAGAAAGAGCTTATGAATGAGTACAGCTGAGTATGACAGCTAAAGACAACAGCTCTGGAATGAAAATGCTTAGATTTAAATCTGACTTAGCAGCTGTGTGCTCTTGGGAAGACTTCAACTTCTATCTCTGTGCCTCAGTTCTCTCCACTATAAAATGAACATAATAAACCTAGCTCATAAAACTGTGTAAGGAGTAATGATTCAACACACCTAACCACTCAATAAATGTATGCATACCTGCCGATGAGCTTGCGACTACAATGTGGCTCCAGCAGCCACATAGCCCATGGCCTGGTGGGCTCCACACACAGTATCCAAGAGGGAGCCTGAAATGGACAGCAGCTGGGAACAAGCTAAGCTACCTGGATGGGGACTAAAACTGCTTAGCAGCTACATGCAGGCTCTAAAGGACTATACTTTAAAATGGAGCATGAACTCTGGACACTGGCTTTGGTCTGGGTCTTACTGAGGACAGCTGGACATTTTCCATGGCAGAAAGGGGAGACAGGCTTGAGACAGGAGTCCACCTTTGTCCCAGGTGGCATAGTACTTGAATAAAACCTTCTTCCTTTTGCACCAAAACAAAAAGAATATATATACATGTACATGCACTATATATCTCAGTTCAAAACCATCTCCTACGAAGCCTTTGGATGGATATGTTAATGAACAGATGGATGTAGCTTGCTTCACAAGTTAACTCGTGTTTGCACTTGCATTAGCTTTTGTATAACACTGCTGGTCAACAATGTGCTAAGATGCTAAATCTTGAAGTCTGTCCTCATATTCTTATTTTGTCTTTCTTCTGCGGGTTTTGAAGCTGGTGAAAGAAGACCTTGGTGGGACTCAGCAGAAAGAAAACTGTCCCTCCCAGATTTTTAAATACTATCACCCAATATTAATTTAGTGCTCACTGGGGATATCACACTTACACTTCCTAAGGGAGATAAAAGTTGACTTTACTTCCTACACTTGTGTCAGGAAGAAACAGTTCAATGTTACTGAAATTTTTAGAATGAAGCCAACTGAAGTAAAGTGATCTAGGTTGCTTTGCTTCACCTTTACATAGATTTGCAATAATCTTCCAGAAGAATTTGAATTTTCTCTGTATCTTTTTCATATCCTTTTCCCCACATATTTCCTTGTACTCACATCAGAATTTTCTTAATAGTTGCACTCAATCTCTGTACATCCTACCATGATCATGAACCTCACTCAAAGTATGATGTGTCTTTCCCTCCTCATTGGAATTTTTTTCTCCTGAGCAAGAAATGCTAAGAAAGTCTGCCTTTTAATATTATTTGTCTCCTCATTCTATCTCCCACCATGGCAGTCTCTCTAAAGTAGATACAGTTCTCACAAGAAATTTCTGCACAGGGCTCAAAGGAAAAGGATGACTTCAAAAATGCCAACACTGAGCTAAGCACTTGCCACAAATATAAAGTCAGTGTATTTTGAAAGCTTTACCATGTAATCTCAAAATATCTTTATAGATTTCTCTCTAGTTACCAAGGCTGCTGCTGAAGTCCACCAGGCACTGGGCTGAGGCTGCAAGCACTGCCAGCATTCTGCACCTGACAATCAATAGCACTGGGGAAGAGTTCAAAGGGAGACATCAATGTTCACCATAAAAAAGTTGAAATGTCGACTGCTGCAAGCTCAAGAGGCTAAAGGGAAAGCAACTACAGTTTGTGTAGTGATCACTAAACTTGAGCATGCATCAGAATCTGGGGAGGTCTTATTAAAACAGATTGCTGGCTTCCTCCCATCTCTTCCACCCCAAAGGTGATTCAGAAAGTCAAAGTGGGACCTTGAAAATATGCACTTCCAGCAAGTTTTTAGGTGAAGATCATATTGCCTGGTCTGGGAACCACCATCCGTGGTAAAGTGGGGAAAGCAAGAGATGCTACCACTGGAGACATGAAAAATGTGATGACAAAATCTACATGGTTCTTGACAACAACCCAGGTTTGTTACTGGCCCTGTAACCATGAGCCCATGATCCTACATTTTGGTTCTCAATAAGGAATAAAACTAATGGATCAGGAAAATGATAAAAAGAAAGCTTGGGCTATTAGGTACAAATGGACCTCTCCACAATGACCTCTTAACATAATGCTTGATTAAAGGCAATATAGGATTAATTATCATGGCAACTCTTTGTTGACTTTCGGAAAGTAAGAACAAAATGACACGTTAACTCTACCCTCATAAACTCAGTATTTCAGAGCCACACCAGTAACTAACTTAAGTAATTCTCTGACATGCTACAGAAGCCAGTAAGTTCTAATTCAAAAGCAATGGGAAGGAAAGTTTCACACAATGAAGACTGAAAGCCCTGGCTTCCCATAGCAACATCCCCAACACCACTGTGTTTGTGAAATGCAAATAGAGTCAAACTACAGGTGTGTGTGTGCCTGCATCTGGTGTTAAGGCATCCACCTCCATCGATCAGCACTTCCTTCCCTTCTGTTTCCCTGCATAATATATGGTATCGCTGGAAAATGAAACTTAAAGGAACTCTGAAAAATGTTAAGCCCCAAGAGAAGAGCATGTGCCACTAAAGTCCTCTCCAAGAACACCTGTGAACTGTATTAAATTACGTTACTGCTGTTACTCACTGTGAATGAGAAGACAAGGTTTATTTTTTGACTGCAAGTCCTTAGGTTGAATTTTCCAAAACTATCCACAACTACAGGGAATTTCATTTGATGAGCAGAGGAGCAAGATGGACCAGAATGGAAAAAGTGTCCAGAAAAGCAATCAAAGTCATTACAAAGAAGCAAACACAATGAATGGTAGTGTATTGTAGGGTATCAGAGACTCACAGATGACCCTCTCAGAGTTATGCATGCACAGTAGCCAGAAGGTGACCATATGTGATAAGTGGCAGCATTTATTCAAAGAGTTATCTCCAAATGGTATCATTCATAGTAGACTGCCAAAGAGCAAACAGTCCACACTGCATCAGCGGTTTCAACAACAGTACTCAAAGCAAAGCAATTCCTAAAGTGAGCCATGAAACACAGCCATTTATAATTCTTCTGAGACACGGGTCTGATTATTGCCTGTTATGGGAGGAGCTAAAAACTGTTCAGTTCAGCACTCACAGTTGAATCTGGCTTTGTCATTCCCTTTTATTAGGCATACGGTCGTTTTCTTAGAGTGAGCAACTATTTCTGGGTAAATGACCATTGTGTAGGAAAGAAAATGTCAATGAAACCTGAAAAGGTACTTAAATTCTAACGTTTATGTAATGAACAGTCAACAGATGATTCTCTAAAGAACTGCCACTCTAAAGAAAACCTGTATTCTACACAAAAATCCATATAACCTAAGATTTAAGAATTTACCAAGGATGTACCCCTTACTGAGTATGCTGTTCCACTGAACCCTCCAGCAGCATAATGAGACCAAGTCCTAAGTACAGCTGAAGATGAGATACAGACTCTAACCCAGAAAAACAAAACACTGGAAAAATGAGGTTTTCGCTCATTTATCCAAAAGAAACAAGCACTCTGACCAACAGCAATCAGTGATGATTATAGCACACCCAATATGACCCAGCACTCTAAAGGTCATTAAGAAACAGAAGTTCCAGGGGAAAGATGGCAGCATAGCTAGACGTGGCTCGCCTCTTTGCACAACCACATCAAAATTACAGAACAGTCATAACTCAGAACCATCAGAAATCAAGGTGAATTGAAGTCTGACAACTACAGAATTAAAGAAAGCACATCCATCCAGACTGTTAAGGGAGACAAGGAACAGGCTGGTCCCTCGCTCACATGTGATGGATAAAAAATAGGGAGGGATAAATAGGAGGTGAGGAGTCCCCAGCCCAGGGTTCTAGTACCAGAAACATAAGTCCCCACAACTTCTAGAGGCAGATAATACCAGCAGGGATTGAGTCAGTAAAGCCCTAATGCAATTCCTCTTCAGGAACACACACACACACAGACTCACCTCCTTAGACTCACTCCCTCTGAGCTCTAGCACCAGGGTAGCAGCTTGAAAGGCACCCATGGTATACAGGGAGGGACTGAGGTGTCTGGCATTGAGGCAAGCAGAGGCCACCATCCTCTTCTAAACTCTCCTCCCATAGAGCCAGCCAGCTGGTGCCATATCTGAGACTCCATCAACCTGGCTAATATTGGTTGACCCACCTTGTGATCCCTAGAGATTCCTCCCCACCCAACTTATTCAATATGAATGGCTGGTCTTGTCTCCTGCTTCACACCTTCCTGAATCCTCTCAAACAGTAAACTGCAGGTCCAGCACTAGCAGCCAACTTAGATTCACTTTTTGGCTTTGCCTGGGAATGTCCAAACCCAACACAAATAGCAGCCATCCCAGATTGCTTTATAGGCCAGGCAGGGTTGCCCCGGGGAAAACACAGTTCGAGGCTGACCTTGGCCTGCACTACCCGGGAAAGCCCAGACCTGCACAGTCAGTGGACAGCCAGAGACCACATCAGTGTAACACCGCCCTGCACCTACACAGCTGATCCTCCACAGATGGCAAAGGATGGTGGTCAGTAGTCACAGGCAATCCTTGCAGCTGACTGACCTTCCAACAGCAACCAAGGCTCAACTACAAAAGGAGGGTGCACTCGGCCCACACAAAGGCCTTATCTCAAGTACCCAGCTTGGGTGGTAGGGGAGGCTGTGCCACTGAACACTCCAGAGCGCCTACTACATTAGGCCACCAATGTAGTACCAAGACGGAGTCAAAGCAGCTTTGCCTCATACACAGAAACACACACAGAGAGGCTGCCAAAACGAGGAGACAAAGAAGCATGGCCCAAATGAAAGAACAGATCAAAATGCCAGAAAAAGAACTACATAAAATGGGGGTAAGCAATCTATCAGCTGCAGAACTCAAAACACTGGTTATAAAGATGTTCAAGGAACTGAGGACTTCAGCAGTATAAAGAAAGTTCCAGTCAGAAACTAAGGATATATTCATTGAAATAAAGAACAACTGACCAACAAACAACAGCAGAGCTGAAGAAGCTGAGAATCAAATCAATGATTTGGAACATAAAGAAGCAAAAAACAATCAATCAGAACAACAAGAAGAAAAAAGAATCTAAAATAAATGAGGATAGTATTTATACAGAGGGTAAAGCCTCTGGGACTTTAAGAGGGCCAACCTGGCATCATAGAGATGCCAGAATGCTAAGGCAAAGAGCAAGAATTAGGAAATCTATTTGAAAAAATGAAAGAAAACTTTCCTAATTTGGCGAATAGAAATGCAAGTCCAGGAAGCAAAGCGAGTCCCAAATAAGATGGATGCAAAGAGATACACTCCAAAACACATCGTAATTAAAATGCCAAAGGTTTAAAGATCAAGAGAGAATCTTAAAAGCAGAGCATTACCTAAAAGGAGTTCCCATAAGACTAGCAGCTGCTTTTTTTCAAAGAAACTTTGTAGGCAAGAAGTATTCAAAGTGATGAAAAGCAAGGACCTACAACCAAGATTACTGTATCCACCATTACAGCTATCATTTAGAATCAAAGGCCAGATAAAGACCCTCCCAGACAAGAAAACACCAAAGGAGTTCATCATCACCAAACCATTATTACATGAAATGCTGAAGAAACTTCTTTAAGAAAAAGGGGTCAAAACTATGAACAATAAAATGGCAATAAATACATAGCTATCAACAATTGAACCTAAAAGACAAACTAAGTAAACAAGATCTAAGACAGAATCATGGACAGGGAGAAGGTTTGGACAGTTTCCAGATGGTGGGGGAGTGTGGAGTAAAGAGTGAAGAGATGAGGAATTAGGTAGTTACAGAATAGCCATGGGGATATATAGTACAGTACAGGAAATGGAGTAAGCAGAGAACTTACTGCATGATCCTTGAACATGAACAATAGTGAGGGGGGTTGCCTGAGGGAGTGGAGGTGCTGGGTGGAAGGGGACAAAGCAGGGGAAAGCAGGACAACTGTAACAGATAATCAATAATATAAAATTTTTAAAAATACAAATTCCTGTCTAGTTGGACAGGTAAGACAGCTGCACTAAGTAAGCAATAACGTAAGATAAAATTCCATTAAGTATTGAAATGAGTTCACAGTCAGTGCTACAGAAGAACAGATAAGGAAGCCATCAAGTGGGACAGAAGTAGACAGAAAAGCCCTTCCTTTATCAGCCGAAATAAGTTATCAGGTTCCCCTGCAGGGCAAAGGAAGATAAGACTTGTATAAACTAATTAAGGAAGAAATATATCCTGCCTTTAAGAAGTATAAGATTTGAGAGAGGTGGTTTCATCGCAGACTTGATTTTAGAGGGTAGGTGAGCAAAGATAACAAAGCACAAATTCTGATCCTCAAAAAAAGAGAGAAAAAGAAAAGAAAGGCTATTTTCAGATCTTTTCCATCAAACTAATTCTGTAAGAAGAAATAAATGCATAACACTTAAATTATATATTCCGGTTAAGGGATTAAGGCAACTTTCCAAAGGCAGGAAACATTTACAGATACTGATAAACAGAACATTTTGATCCCAATCTGTTAGTCTGGTTAATGTAACAAACATGAAGGATCTAAAGCACATTCTAAAGTGCTAAGTAAACCATCCTACCTCATGGCCTCTGCACCTCTTCTTTCTCAGATAACTGCCCTTGTGGTCACTCATGAGTTTTCTCTTTCTCAGTGACTACTTTTCCGGCCACTAAATCTAAGTCTGCCTCCCCAGCACCACCAATACACACAACACAGCATTTCCTATGTGTGTCCCTTTCCTCCTTCCTTCTTTTCCTAAGTATTTTAACTTCTAAGTATTCTAGATATTACTCATCTTCCTAATTGAGTGTCTTCACCATTAGAATGCATATTCCTTTGGGTCAGATATTGTAAATTTTGTTCTTTGGTGGATCCATAGCGTCTACAACAGTGCCTGACACATACAACAATGAAAACTGTTGAGTGAATTATGAATAAATAGATGTTTGCACTGTGAAATTTTTTTCTTTCTTAAATGTTGTATATAACACAGTAAACACGATTGCATAGCTCTGTTTTTATTTTTATACATTTTTCCGGTAGATGAATAAATTCATCAAGGTATTTTGCTTTATTTGCAGAAAGCTTTGCCTAGCATTAAGCATCAACACATATAGGCACATATAAAGCTTTTGTTCATAAGTTCCACTGCTGTTTATTTTTAATCATTCTTTCTCACAAAACCTAGCAGTTAACCCCATCAATGTTAATTACCATCACTGAAACTGGCAAGTATATCCTTACCGTTAACTGACATATATTGTTTTATTATGGGCTTTATCAGTCAAGAAATGTCCCAAACTGTACGCTTAACAATGAGGAAAGATAATGATGAGCAACACAACTAAAATCCTCATCCTGGTAGAGCAGACATTCTGCAGTGATAACAATTAGTAAGCAATGACCAAACACTCTAAGACTCTGGGGTAAGGGAGCCATGGAAGCCTGCAGTTAGGGATACCTATTCTAGTTTAGAAAAAGTTTAGAACTGTCATTTTTACATATTCATCTAATTATGAGAAGGGATGAGTCAAGTATCCTAATAAAAAGTAAAGAAGTATGAAGTATTCCAAATAGATGGAATGTAAACAAATGGGAAGGGTCAGAAACAAAAACAGAGCCCTTTCCAAAAAAATAAATAAATAAAAAATAAAAAACAGAAAAACAGTGCAGGGAGAGCTGCAAGATCTGCTCCTGGCTCGAGAGATGATGGGCAGGGACCCTATCACTTGGGACCTTCTGAATCAGAATACATGAATCAGTTCATGTCAACAGAGCCTCTATGCCCCAGGTCTATGCTAGTTGCTATCAGGAGAGCAGAACTGAATTAAACTGCCAGAATTTCTGACCCTTGGCATACTTATTGCTACACTGATAATACTACTACAAACTAAGGCTGGTGGGAATTAAGCACACTTTCAAAATACCAAATCAGAGTAAGTGTGTGGGCAAGGGTAGCTTCACAAGATCGCCCAGAAGAGTGCCTGATGTTAGGGAGACCTAACCAAATCTAAGGGCGGAAGACACCAAAAGGAAAGGCTGCTCTGAAATTCTAGAACCTGAATATATTATCTGGTGATCCCAGTTATAATTATGGCTTACCCATTCCCACCAGCTCAACTGCTTCCCTTGCTTTCCCTGTTCCTCTGATTGCTAAATCTTAATTATCACATATTTTCAAATGGCCTTCCCTTCCGCTACATAAAGCTTTGAGTAGGAGCTTTTCTAAAGCTGATACAGGAACAGATAACCCTCACACCCACAAGGCTGGGGAGCACACTGACCTGAAATGAATAGTTAAGAAACAAATTTCCTGTTACATGTTTATCTGACTTACACTTGTTTGAATGTTACAGAGAGTACATGCTCAATAATCAGAATACTAAAATATTTTCCAAACGTAAGATTATAAAAACATAAATTATTAAAAATAATAATCCTTAAATCTCTTTTGGTAAATGGTGGTTGTCCAATTTTTCATTAACTTTAGGTTTTCGATAATATTTAGATTACCAATTAGAAAATTAACAAGGCACATGAGAAAGTATTTAGAGTTACAAATCAAAAACCACCTAGAGAATCTTCAGAGTTTTAAGAAATTCCATGTCTAATTATGCAGTTTATAGCTCCTCCTATGTAACTCACATGAAAATTGCCAATCTGATTTTTCCAAATATTAACTGGGTATCTGTAAACTTAGTGGCGGCCCATAAGAAAACTCTGGTATGCCAGTGTAAGAAGTCTCATGCTCACCTATAATGACAACTCTTACCTGTCTAAAATGATGGCTCCCAAAACTGGCTGAGTTTCGGGAGTGCCAGAATAAATAGTTGAAAATGCAGACTCCCAGGACTCACCAGGACACATTTCGCTCAGTGGATCTGGGCTGATGTTCCTGAATTTGGATTTTTAACAAGCAATACAGGAGCTTCTAAGGCTGGCAGTCTAAACTCTGAACCCACCATGGTCTAGGACCAGTAGTTCTCAAAACAAATTTATACTCCAGTGAAGATATAAATTGATTCACTGGTGTACAGGAGAAAAAAAATTATCTTTTATTTATAGTTAGTTCTCATACCATCCTTACATAATTTCTAATTTATATATAGATATATGTAATTGCAACATATTAGTACATTATGCAAATATATTGGCATTTGGCATTGCATGATCAATTCTTTCCATGACAAGGAGTATATAATAGAAAAGTCTGGGAGCCACAGGAATGCTTTGGCCAATACCTGCCACCAAACGTTCCAGTGTCCCAGGAGAAATGGAAGGCATATGAAACTAAAAGAAGCATTGTGAGGGGGCAATACAATGCTTAAGAAACACACTGCAGAAAGGTTAACAGTAATGTGAAAAGATGAAATTATACCCCACCCTTAAGAAAAGTCCATTGGAGTGTCACCTGCCTCATGTATAAAATGAATGAAGGAGTGAACCACATGTTCTTTTAAGGTTCTTCCAGCACTAACACACCAGAGTTTTCTGAAGCCCTGATGAAGAGGTATCCCAAGTGCAGCAAAAATGGATGGTATATGCTATCTATAGCTTACAAATTTGAAGTAGGGTGACAAAAATCTAGAAAATGCCTATCAAGCAGGCAATGAGCCCATAAGGAGAATCAACATTAGAGCTGCAATAGCGGCAGGGCCCCTGCATTTTGCAGATATGGAAAGTGGCTGAAAGTGGAGATTGGTTCTAACCAAGGAGCCAAGGTAGCTGGTGACAAAGTCAAGTTCTCCTAATCCCTAGAGCATAACCCTTGCACTATTTCCTTCCTTTCTAAAATAAAGAGGCTTTTTAAGATGCCAGAGGCCCAGCTTTCTGAAGAAAAAAAATAAGGTCCATTCATTGTTCTCAAATATGATTTATGCTTATAACCTTTTAGAAAGAGGGGAAAAAAGTGTTCTGGGATTTGTTTTGCCTCTCTGTTTCTTTTTTTAAAATCTAAGGTGCTGATGAAAACATAACCTTACGCTGTTAGAAAAGAAGATTTAAGAGCATCTTAAACGAGGAAGCCCAGTAGTGATCACACTGTGATTACCAGCGAGGCTGCGAAGGGCCCATTTGAGAGCTGAGCTCTTCTGGAACGCCACAAATCCCCAGCTGCCTCCAAATGCTGGTACTTTTATCTCGGTGAGGCTCTGGAGACAGGCAGGGTCAGGCTTCCTTCTGCTCTACCAAATATCTAAAATGCTCTTTAATGTGAATTTAAAAGGAACAAAAAAAAAAAAGGAGGAAGAAAAAGCTTCTCATCTGCACGGAGGGAACCACTGCCTTCCTAACAAGCCCAGGAATGCTGACTGGGTACCACAGCCCAGGGTTGGATTGGGATTTGCACCTAATATCTGTCAGAGAGCAGTTTCTCAGATCTATTAAGTCTTACCTCATCCCTTATGGGGAAGGAGGGAAGTGTGAGGGGGAGGAGGGGTAGAGGGGAAGGGATGAATTCCTGAAAGACCCTCCAGTAATTCTCAGGCACACTTAGCATTTTGAAGACTAGAGAGACTGATTTCTTGATTTTGAGACAAGAAGACCTAGAGGCACAGCTGGGCTCTGTGGGGAATACTCCTCCCCACCCCCAACCACAATTAGGTTCCAGAATACTTTCCCTAAGAGGTTACATTATAGGGGTGGAGGTGGTAGAGCAGCATCCCCAAACTCAAAACCTAACCACTCCTTCATTCAAAGCCCAAAGAGGGAGGAAAATGTATTAATATTCACTGCATTGGGCACTTTGCACACGTGATTCCTTTGGATCCTCTGAGTAATTCAAAACTTCTAGAGCAAGCTGGACTCAAGCTGGACTGAAGCACACATTATCTCAAATGTAAAGGTTCTGATACCAGGTCAAATGACAGCACAAATGAGCTCTATACAGACATAATCACACCATCCAAAACAGTTTAAAACGTTGAATATATTTAATATTAATAATTGATATTCTTTATTATACAGGAAGGCCTAGTTCCCCCAAAAGTTCTGCTAGGCAATACTTCATTATCCTTGCTCAATTTACCACTCTGTAACTAAAAATAATGGAATTGCATTTCTTTCCAACTGTCCCGCAAATCTGTCTACACTATCCCCACAATTGTTCAATTTAGAGAGGTTTTGCCATACATGCTTTTCTTCTTCCAGATCACACCACAAAAATGTCTGATTCTGGGAAAGACTACAGGACTAAGTGGTCTCCCTATTTTCAACATCTGGTCACCCCATCTATCTTCAGTTACATTATATCTTTTCACTACATGTTGAAGAAGGGATGTGAACAGGAATAGAAAACCTAAGGTATCACACCCCAGAATCTGGAAAACATTCACAATGGCTGTTCCCAGCCCACCCACAGAAACCTTGAATGTTAACATCTGAAGGGGCTTTTCAAAGTAGTATTTGAACATTTATAGCTCCATAAACTTATTGTGTAATCAAGGTAACTCTGTGTATGAATTCCAGCTCCACAGAGTAATTAGGTTGAGAGGAGAACAGGCAGGCACATTTCAAGAGCTAATTGGGTCCTATTTATACTGAGCCATGTAAAAGCACAGAACAGGAAAATCTTGCTTTGTGCTCTGTCACTAGCCCCTCTGCTCCTAGAACCTGTAATGATATGTACATAACAAGCTTCTCTCTCATCAAGGATAAAGATGGAGAACGCCAAGCCACCAGCATTTTTGGTTTCAAATTTCTCATCTTCCTTCTCAAGCCAAGTGGAATCTACCCACAGAAAGAACCTTTTGTGGCCAACTGCTAAGTGTCTGTTTCTGCTGTCACACACCCACTCATTTCCTTGACTTACTGTGTGCCTTTGACCATTAAAATGGCTTCCTAATTGTTCTAATTCTGATTTATTTTGTACAAAGCTGCAGGAATAGCTTTCTGGTGGACAACTCTTACCATGACCAAAATGTGAAGGACTTCTCACTGTCTAAGGATCCTACATCTGGGATGAAGGGCCCTCAATGATCCAGGCCAACCTCTGTTTCAAACATTTTTTCTCTGTACAAATTCTAATGTCATAAAACCAGAAGCCAATTGACTAAATTTACCTGTTTATATATTTTCTTTGCAGCAGTTAATAGTAGCAACCATGATAATAACAACAGCAGCAAATTTGGAACTTCCTATGTCCAGGTACTCTCTAAGCACTTTATATACATTAATCCCTCAATCATCACAACTCTGTGATGATTACTATTATTATCTCCATTTTAAAGTTAAAAGAAAATGAGATTAAACAAATGGAAGAGCAAATTGGCTCCTGATCTGTACTGTACTTCCTTCTCTAAAGGGATAGGCAAATGGCTGGGTGAATGAACAGGTGGGTGGATGGATATATGGATGAATAGATGGAGGAGTGAAGAGATGAATGGATGGGTGGGTACATGGGTGGCATTATTTTATAAACTATTTTAAGGTGGTGTTGTGAAAGCACAGT
The DNA here is from genome assembly GCA_004026585.1 of Noctilio leporinus. Lineage (NCBI taxonomy): Eukaryota > Metazoa > Chordata > Mammalia > Chiroptera > Noctilionidae > Noctilio > Noctilio leporinus. The sequence continues at coordinate 36,585 of PVIW01007122.1, read as the reverse complement.
CTATACTAGTAACGAAGAACATGATCTCTCTTCTGAATTCTCCTGGTTTCTCTACCTGTAACAACACAAACAAAACTTGGATACATGGATTTCCTCAGACTACACAACCCATCAGCCCAAAGAACACAAAGAGTCCTGCATTAACTATGGCTTTACCTTTATTATTACCATCAAAATAGTGACATAAAAAAAAATACGCAAGCACCAAACAAATAAATTAAAAGTACTTAATAAGGAGAAGAGGCTTTGAGGAAAAAAGAATAAAAGAAGTGTATGAACTGTGCATATTTATAGCACCTGTAAATTAACTTCCTAGAAACAGCTAATAAGCAGATAGAGTATCAATTCTTTTTAGAACCAGGATCAAAATGGTTGCAGCTGCAAGAACACAGAAACATACACACTTTTACTTGAAAACATCTACTCCCAGAATGTACAGCAATTCCCTAACACTACACAGCAAAAGAATGAGAAATATTGTGATATTTTTGTTTAACATCAATACCTTCTTGCCACTTTCCTACCTTCAGTTTGCTTTTACAAAAGAAAAATGCCAAAGAACATGCCAAGAGAAAATGTTAAGCATGACGCAAGCTTGAGATGGAAAAATCTAAGGCAAAGAGCTTGTCTTCTGTGACCTGCCCTGACTGGTGGTAACTTGGGCAACAAGTTCTCAGGGCCTCATTTCCAATTTTAATGAGGTGAGGAGGGGTCTAAAGACATTACAAAACATTAATGTCTCCTAATTCCTTGGCACAACATTTTAGTCCAATTCTACCTAATCAGCATAAATCCCTCCCCCGCCATCGTGCGTACCCCCAGGAGTCCTATGCTCCCCAATCAAGCACCATTGGGTGGCATTCTCCAACTAGAGTTGTCACTCTGCTGCCTCTAGGCCCACTCCCCAAAGCGGTGACAGCCTATTCACCTTATTATATCAGTGGCTGTCAGCTTTGGCTGCACATTAAAATCATGAAGGGCACCTTTAAAACATTGACGGCTGCGTCCAAACTCCACAAGTTCTGATCTAATGACTATACAGGGTGTGACCTGAATATTAGGATTTTTAAAAATTCCCCTAATGAGCCCTGGCTGGTAGCACAGTGGATAAGGCACCGACCTGCGAACCCAAAGGTTGCTGGTTCAATTCCCCAGCCAGGGCACATAACCAGGTTGCCAGCCAGGTCTGTGGCTGGAGGCAGATGAACGGCAACCATACATTGATGTTTCCCTCCCTCTCTACCTCTCTCCCTTCCTTTCTCTCTGGAAATAATAAATAAAAAATCTTAAAAAAAAAAATTCCCTTAACGATTCTAAAGCACAGGTAAGGTTGAGAGCCAATGCCCCAAACTATTTATTTCTCCAAATAAGCCATTTGACTAACAGGAATGAACTATTCTCACTCTGACTTTCCTATAACACTTTGCTGTGACTTTACTTTTTGGAAGATCTAATCATGTGGCAGATTACAGCAAAGCTTGTCAAGTTCTGTGTCAGGTCTGTCTACATCATTAGAACATAAACTCCCGGACGGCAGCTGGAAACCGTGTTGTTCCCCTTCACAAAACACTTGAGCCTCAGCAGCTACTCAATAAATGTTTTATGAATTTCATTAAGCTGCTATTTTTATATACTTTGCCAAAAACATGAATAGTGCTAGAATTTTCAATGAGTTTGCAATGGAAATAGAAATGATCATAGGACTAGATAGTTATAAGTTTCCTAGTGGAGGTAGGCCATTTCTTCCCTAGCAGTCCTTGAGTGAAAACAGCAGATACAGATCTTTCTCCTCCTCTTTATCTGCTATCTATAAGGGTAGGTAAAGCTTGAAAAATGCCCGGACTCCCTTACAGCCAGGAGAAATCAAATCAATCAAAGCAGGCATTTTCATCCAAGATATTGATACCAAGGGGTTTAAGCAAGGGACAGAACAATAGGTCCATTTTTCCACAGAGCAAATTTCAACATAGCACATGACTGGAAGTACACTGCTCCTGGGAGAGAGGGCTCTGAGGCAGTGATTCTCAGAATTTATTGTACATAAGAATCCCCGCAATGGTTGTCCAAAATGCAGTTTTCTAGGCCACAAACCTACTGACCTAGAATATCTCTGGGTAGGGCATGTGGATGAAGTCTCAGAGTAGGTTCCCAAGATGATTCCAATGCAGGTAACCGCAGACTCCACTTTCATCAACAAGCAGTGGCTCAAAGGAGGTCAGATGCTCCAGATACTTGGGCTTGTAGATTCATAGAGAATCTGGGAAGAAAGCTTTGGGCAAGGACAGATGATCTGTAGTGCTTGTATGAAGAAAACTTAGTTGGGGATTTGAGGTAGTATAAAGACAGTATGCCTCTACAGCAGTGTCTACTGTTAAGTTTAAAAATGGTAACAAAAGGTCCTTGGCTCACAGTAGACACTCACAATGACTGACAATAATAATTATCCCTTTCACTAATTCCTGTTATGACCATTTTATACTCGATGTTTTTCCTAGAAATCAAGTATATGTAGATATCATGAGTCTTTGACCACCTTGCCCTCTAACTTCATGTTAAAAAATAGGCCTGAGTCTGACTTCCCACTTCTCACCCCCCAACAATGCCTGCCAGCTGCTACCACCTACACCATCCACACCCACCCTCCTCACCAAGACTCAGCCAAACTAACAGGTACATTCAAGTTCTCAGGAAGTGAATGGACCAGGCACAGCCAGTGTACTACTTACCTGTGGGAAACAAACTGGAGATCAATCACCTATACCAGAAGCCCAGTCTTAAGTAAGGTAAAAATTCATACCCCTTTGACTACACTGCTTACTGAACACCTGGAGGATTTCCCAGGCCAGCCTAGGCCCGTTATTTTGAAATAAGAAAGCCTAGAGACATGTCTAAGTATTTAGGAATTAAACCATGAAAAGATCCAAACATTTCTTTACCTTGGCAGCTGTTCTACAACCTCCTTTCCTGACACTAGTCAATGAAGCAAACCAGCTCCTTCAAATTCAATACTATTCTTGTCACCTTCCCCTTAAGAAAAAGCAATTCCCACATTTTAGCCATAAATTAGAAGCCTCCCATTTTGTAGATGTATGAAACAACGTGACCGCACTCCACAAGGAGAAGTCATATCTCAAACACCTAACTAAATACAGGGAGATGATTTGTGATACTTAAATATAATTACTGTGCTATATTCAGGTTTTTAATATCATGTTTTTCAATTTCATTATGAAATTATGGCCCTAAACCTCTGGACACAATAGCAGCATTGTCACTATAATCATTACCCACGTTGCTCAGAGGGAACACACAGCTCTATCGGAGGTCACTCGCCAAGAGCAGTAAATGCAGTACTGCACAAAGTCATCGTGCTCCAGCTGATCCCACTCAGTCTAGGAGTGCAGAAAGATGTAGAAGTCAGAACAGATGACAAGGTGTCAGCAATTTAGGGCCATTATTTTTAAAACGCATGCCTAAGGCTGAGTTACACAAATTGGAAGATGGCATCAAAAACTATGAGGTCATCCTCCCATCATAATCAGCCCCAAGCGGATCTCTTCTCAACAGCATGGAAAAACTGGAGTGGGTTCAGATTAGCGGGGCAAAAGGTCAACTGGAGAGTAGGAGTACAAGTACGTAAGCTAGAGAGAAAATAAGTGCCTCCATGCTACATGAGGACAACGAAACCCAGTTAAACCTCAAGGTATAAGCAATCCCAGCAAAATAGGACAAATTTAGGTTAAAAAGATGAACTTCCTAAGAAAATAAAAAAGAAGATAATTTAGGGATGCTAAAGCATCTCCATTAATGGCTTTTAAAGAATAACGCATCATCTGGGGTTTCTAGTTTTAGAGTATTTTTATGAGAACAAGTTTATAATACGCTTTAATGAAAATGTAAATAGTACTGCCTGCCTCATGAACAATTTCATTTAATCTTCAAGACAATCCTAAGAGAGACATACTATAAATTTTTAGGTGAAAAAACTGAGGAGCAGAGCAGAGGTTATGCTTGCCCAAGCCAAGAAAGCAAGAAGTGGCTCTTAACCAGAACACTATGGTTTCTATCATATGTTTTCACTATGATTCAGTTCAAGGTAATTCTCATTCTCTCTCTCTCTCTCTCTCTCTCTCCCCCTCCCTTTCTCCTTCTCTCACACACATACACTCCATTATCCCACATAATGTGCATTCAAAGAGGCATAACATGAACTGTGACAAAATGCAGATTACAATGATTCTCTGATGGTTTAACCCCTAGAGATATATTCAGCTTTCCACGTTTAAAAATAATAGAAATATTAATTATTTTAAGCAAATACTTTCCCCCTGTCCATCATATCAACTCTGTTAGGGTCACAGAGTTCAGATATTAAATCTAACAGTGATATCTGTTCTTAACTTCCAAAAGAAACTAGAGAATGCATAAAGATCTCCTTGTCTCACTGGAGAGACAGCTGCCATTGTCCCAAGAAAACAACGGCCTATCCAGGGCCAGAAATAATTCTGGGCTCCAACAGTAATCTTAATGTAACCTTATACAACATTACCTATTGTTATTAAGTTTACTCTTTACCTTTATCTGAGGCCTTAGATACTCCAATAGCTAAAGCTGATCCTAAGTTACTTCTCCATGAGTATTTTGCTTCTGGTTCAAACACTCTTACAGGCCAGCCTAAATGTAAGTTTCAATGCTCCTAAGGGAATGTTAGTAGAAAACTACATGGACATCCTTTAACCAACAACATGAAATAATTGTGTTCTAGGACTTAACTACCCATTCGAGAAATCCAACTGAGTAAATTAACACTGAATAAAGATAATCTAATCATTGGTTCTCAAACTTGATTAACCTTTGGGATCAGCTTTACAAAATAATGATGCCTGGGGCCAACCATCGAGAAGATTCTAATTTAATTGGTCTGAGATCCAGCCTGGGCACAGACATACTTTCTAAATGCCTCAAGTATTCTGATGTGCATCAAAGTTTAAAAGCCACTGCTTTAATGGAAATTATCCACCTATTCTATTTTTTAAGTAAAATGCTGCACTACAGGCAAACCTGATATGCTGACCTGCACTCTATGAAGGTGTCACTAATGTGGTGCCCTTCTTGTCTGTGGCGTAAGCACAGGGAAGGTGCCTGCTGTAAGAGTTCTGTATCTTTATGATAATCTTTGTTAATGATATTATACATTCATTTTATTAATGCTTTTTTTCTAAAGACATATACACTCCTTTTGTAATTCCATTTAAGAAGTTTGCAAATCTTTGGAAACATGATGTTTTCTGTCATTGGAAAATAAAAATTAAGTACCTTATCCTGTTTCCTTTATAACCTGAATTGAACAGCTAATTAGAGTATTTGTTCCCAGTCATTTGGATAATCAATGTATTTGATTATCCTTCTGTCTACACAAGTTTTGATTAACTACTCCCCCCACCCCCACCCCCATTTAAGTAACATGGTACAGAAGACCCTTTTCGAAACTTGAAACAAGCCACTGGGAACAGGCAAAATCAGAAGTTACAGATAATGGTCAAGTCCATGAAGGCTGACTTTTAGGGAATCTCTTAGGCATTTCCCCTCATATTTCCTCAGACTTTGCACTTTACTTGGATGTTCTATTCTTGAAGAGGTGCACAAAAACCAACTACTCTACAGACTAAATTACATTCAGGAAATACTAGATGTGCTCCACTGTAAAAACTCAGGAAACGCAATAATCATTTCTTAGTTTCCCTGTATTGGGAATTTAATGTATGAAGTTTCATTAGATTGAAATCTGCCCAGACCTCACACACTCCAACATGGCAGTGCTGCCCTTCCCTGAAAGCCTCTATTTTTGTTTCCCCCAACCTGTTACTCTTGGCAAAGTAACTTCCACCTTCTTCCTTTGCACCCTGTTCCAAATGACTGGAATTAATGAGCCTGCAAGCTAGGGGCAATTCTCTCCACAGCTGTCTTTCCAAGCAATTATTTAGAGACATAGAAGGAAGTCATTAACAATGCTGGGAGTCAGCCATAGGCAGCTCTGCCACACAAAACACTCAAGATAGGGCATTGGGCCAAAAGCTCAATTTTTGATACGGGGTTAGGGTGCAGTGGGGCAACCAAGTAGTACAGAGAGGAAGATACAGGAGCAGAGAGCAGGTTATCACTGTATTTTTCCAGCATCTTCAGCAAAAGCAATTTCTTTTGCGCAAAAAAAAAAAAAAAACGGCCTACCTGAACCAATCAAGAATTCATTCAAGAGTGACCACAGGCAAGAGGGAAGGAATGCCAGGGATAATAATGCTTCTCTGAAAAGTCTGTCTGTAAATGCCAAAATAGCTGCCTACAGTAGTGGTGAAAGTTCCACTCTGTTCCAGGAGGCGGGGAAGTGGGTAAGACCTGTGCCAAGTGTCATAATAGTCGTTACTATAATCAATGTTGGTGAAGTCCATTCAAAAACACTCCTGACAAGTAAAAACCAAAACATTCTGTACAAGGTGGCAGATTCCTCTTGCTATGTCTAACTATTCACCACACCAACACTTGTCTCACCAGGTCAAAGTTTTCTTGAATGCTTTCTTTAGAAAGCCTGCTGCTACTGCTTCCAGTTAAGTTTCTCCTCTTGGTTAAAACAAAGCTTTCTTTCTGTGAGATAAAAAGAACTTACAGATTTTCTGTTTGTTAATTTAAAAAAGTAACTAGACTCATCCTTCTTTTCCCTTTTTTGGAAATAGATCAGGTTCTGGGAAAACAGTCAAACTTTGGATCTGGTAATCTGATTTTAAAACAATATTCAGGGCCAACTCAGTGTCCCTGTGAACTCCAAAATCTTTGAAAGTCATCAGTGATGGAAAGTCCTATGACAAACTTAATTAATCGCCATGCCTTACAACAAATATGAAAGCCAGTGAGAGCTGAGTTCAATTTTTACTATAATTATAGGCAGTGCCCTTAACTTCAGAATCTTAGTGTCCTCATCTATAGAGTGATATTAAACCTCATCTGATAGGCTTAAAAACATTTTAAAGCACATCAAAATAAAAACACGTTATTATGCGCACGCGCACGCGCACGCACACACACACACACACACTCACCCTCTACACATATACGTCTAAAACAAAAGTTTTTGAAACAATATGCACTCTTACTGTGATATATTCTGATATCATCTATTTGATTTCACCTTAAAAAAAAATGCTAGTGTCACCCATTAACAGGTTAAGAACTGCTATTTTATTCATTTTTTAAATTTTTAAAAAATATTTACCCAAAGACATTGTTTTTCATTGCTTTTAGAGAAAGAGGAAGAGAGAGAGGGAGAGAGGGAGAGAGGAGGAGAAAGAAAGGGAGAGAAAGAGAAAGAAACATCAATGCAAGAGAGAAGCATAATTGGTTGCCCCCTGTACACACCCAGACTGGCGAGCAGTACTAGACCAAGTACCGAAACCACAACCCAAGTAGGCTCCCTGACCAAGAATCAAATTTTCAAATTTTTGGTTATGGGATGGTGCTCCAACCAAACAAGCCATACTGGCCAGGGCAAGAAATGCTATTTTAAAAACCACTGTAATAGGATGTCTTGTGAAATAAATGTATTTAGATATAATCCAATAGCGAAGAGCCCAGCACACAGTAGGGCTATAACATATATGGTTCTCTGTTCATATACACTACTGTCCTTTCAGAGGAAGTGACAGAAAAACATAACTCCTATTTACCAAGGCAGTCCAGAGAATACGCCACACCATCCCAATCCTCTCACAGTGAAAAGTCACTGCACTGAGTTAGACTGTCAAGCAGCCAGGGTTACACCTATGGCTGCTGGCACTAAGCTCTGCAGAGGATATTCTTTATGTGCTCTTTATCGTTCATTTCAGTTTTGTGGGAGGGACTTTAATATTTCAGATTCCCAAAAGTTATGTATCACTGTTTAAAACAAAACAACAGCAAGAAACCCTGAAGAATGTCAATTTGGAGTGAGAAGGAGCCTCTCAATCACCCGGAACAATATTATGAAAGGCACACCCTTAAAACCTAATACTGTCAATACAATTTACACTAACAGCAATTGCAACAGTGATCTTTAATCCAGCTAATAAAGGTTGCAAGCCTAAAAGAAAAAAAGGGGTAAACAGGACCTTCTTAAACTCTCAGGCAGATTTCAGAGGGGCAGACAGGCGAGGCAGGGGGATTGGAAAAATTATGAAAAGAATATATATATATATACACATATATGTTTAGCCCATAGACACAAACAACAACATGGTGAAGAGGAATGGCACAGCTGGGTGTAGGGGGGCAAAGTGGAGGAAAATGGGAGACATCTGTAACTGTGTCAACAATACATACATCAATAAATTTAAAAACTGGGGAGAACAATAAAAACCTTTGGAGAAAATATCATTTATGTTTCTATGCATACTAGCATTCCATAATAACTTTACCAAATGAAGAATTTAAAATGTTTTAGGTAATAAAACGATGATTTATTTATTCATTTCATGCTCATTTTTAAGAAGGCCTTCCATGACCACACTGACTAGAAGAGCTTCTTATTCCATTTTCTTTCCTGGGTTTTTTTCTTCGTTTTTATTATTTATCACCACAGCCCCCTCACTAGAATTTGCAAGAACCTTTTGTTTATTTCTTCCTTTACCACTGTAACCCTAGTACCTAGAACAGTGCCTAGCACATGATAGGAACATAAGCGATATATGTAAAATGAATAAATTAATGAATTAAATGAGTAAAATGTTAACTTCCTCACTAGAGTTCAACCCCAACCAGCCTCAGGCCTTTTTCCTCTCCCTCCTCTACAGTCATAAGAAAACCACAGAAAGCCAAGCTGCTGTCCCCTGGGGCATCAGCTGCGGCCACTGCGGCCTAGTATCCTTCCTTCCTCTGCACAGACAAGCAACAACTCCACAGCTGTCCTTGGCATTGTTCTGGTTCAACCAGCTGCTCATTTCCCCTTAACTCAAGGAGAGGCATGTGAAATCAAAACATGTCTCCCTGATGCCACTCCTTCAGAGCCTACCCAAAGTTGGAAGCCCTTCAACCAAGTTTAGAAGAAGCCCCTCACACACACCTCCCATAATAGCGGATAGCTCTAAACAGGCAAAAACAAAAAGACAAAGGGGGCAAAGCAAGATCTCTCTAAATTGACATACTCCAGCATAACTGAAGACACCGTCATTTCTACCCTTCTCTTCTTCTAGGAAATAGCTGAACCTTGAAGAAGAGGCTGCCCTTTGGCTGTATACTCCAAGTTGCGGGAGGAAAGACCATGTCAAAATTTTAGATTTTTCCAACAAGCTGGTGAGTAGTGATTTCCCACTGGGACTTTATTCATCCACCTAACTGAGTCTCCAAAACTAATGTTAAAGGGCCATGTCATCGTTTCTGTTATAGTTGAATCAAGCAGGCAGAGAAATTTTACGGGAATCCAGGCTCCTCTTGTTTCCAAACCTATGGCAATGGTACTTGTTGCCATTCTGGGTAGCTCAATACCAATTCCCACCGGAAAACATGATGAAGTATCTGGGGGTAGTAGTTAAAGGTGGGAAGGGGATGTCATAGCATTATAATAAAGGTAGAAGAGATAAATGCATAAACCCAGGACAGGGAATTTTAAGCAGAAATGCATTACTGACTAAAGAAATCATCTCAAATGACATAAATACTACAAATGGGTTTTAGGAGACATCTCAGTTTGCATGTATATTCCCTACTGAGTGGTGATACCTATTCAAATGATCAAAAACAGTCCACTCTGAAATTCAGGTTAATCCCAAACCTCAGAAACAGGCGAAGGAAAAAAAATGGTTCAAAAATCAGAAAGGCAGTAAATGTGACTCTCAGGACAAATAGCTCTAATATGCCTCAAGCTTGCTAACAGCGTTTTTGTGCCACAGGCATGCTCCTTTCCTTCACCCTCATTTTACTTCACAGAAAGTCCTTACCTAATAATCATGGAATATCCAAATGGAGAAAAGAAGGAAAGGCCAAAGCATTCTGCTATCTCTCCTGCTAGGGAAAGACTCAAGAGCCTTCAAAAATGCTGCAGGGAGGGGGGAGGAAAAGGCAAGGAAGGGGAGCAGTTTAGACAAGAACCTAGTATAAAGGAACCATGGACATGGACAACAGGTGGGACTGACTTTTGTGGAGAATGGTTGGGTGGGAAGGGGGACAAAGGGGAGCAAAAAGGGGATGGATTGTAATACAACAACAATAAAATTAAAAAAGAGAAAAAAATGCTGCAAAAATCAATGTGAGCACAACAAACAGCCATAGCCAAGAAAACTGAGTCTCAATGAGAAATCTACCAGCTGGGAACCACTTTGTAACTAGAGAGCAAGCATCTACTTAAATAAATGGCCTGTGTCCATCTTTGTACAAACCATGTAGTTTCAAGGACCAGAGTGAAAACCCTTCCTAAAATCACCATGGGTCTGATCCCTCCTGAACTGACTTCTAACAGTCCCAGTGTAACATCATTCCTCCCTCTAGAGCCGATGTTCTCATTTCCAAAGAATGACATGTATCTCACACAGATTCTCAATGAGGCGAAGGAGAGAGCCACTGGAGCAGGCATCTTCAAATCATGGCAGGTTCAGCAATGTCAAGTGGAATAAGTGAAGCAAAAAAAGATGAGCGGCACACTTTTGAGAGGGTCAGAGTGATTACCTAACACATGTGGCAGAGCTGGGCACACTAAAGGAATGTGTTATTAGAGGGACAGTAGATTTAAATATAGGTAGGAGGTAAGAGCCAGAGGAAGACAAGCAACTTTAAGCCCAAGCTGATACACAACAAACCCATACAACTGAAATCTTATTACTAAGCTAAACATACTTAAGATTCCATTTAAATAATTCTTAGTAATTCGAGAAAGCCTTTCAGAAAAGGAAATTACTCTTGTAGGGAACAAAGAGTAAATGCTAAAATATATCTGACCTTAACCAGCTGTCCAAAGACAAGGCAATATAACACCTTGTTCTTTCCCAACAAAGGATGCTCTCAGAGAGATAGATTTGGTTTCAACATATGGTGTAAATTTTTCTTCTCTCTCTCTTTCTCTTTTTTTTATGGCAGATTTCCCTTCCTGATTAGCTATTCCTAAAATCAAGAGGGAAATTATCTTTTCCCTGAGAACCTATCAACCAGAAAGCCTGGAAATATGGCCTGGGAACCTTTACCACTGGGGTAAAGGCCTATGAGACTGAAAACATTTACAAGGCAAATAATTGAGAATTGACTATCGCTATAACTAAATTTCCTATGGCCTGAAAATCATCTTCCTCTGGTAGGGTTCATGTAAAACCACCAGAATTGGAAGAGACCCTAACCAGTAAATTAACACAATGCAAGGTTCTAAAGCCTGGCCTCCATTTTAGACCTCCTGTGCCTGACCCCCCAAAGACAACATCCTTTTAAACAGGCTCTTGAAGGTTACTTCGAAGGTTTAGAAACACTCAGTTAATCTCCCTGCCTCCATTTACAGATAGGGAATTAACAAGTCTTCCTGCTAGAAAGCCCATGTTCAGTGTCCAATATAGAATGCAGGCCTTCGTGCCAGAGTTTGGTAACCTGAGAACGACTGACCCAAAGGCACTTGTTCCAGCAGCCACACATGGCTGGCCAGAGAAAAGCAGCCAATTCCCAGGCCACAAGCAGCTCCCTCTCCAGAGCTTAGTGTGTGGCCTTTGAAACAAGTGGGAAAGGAAGTAGAGAAACACACACACACACACACACACACACACACGTGAGCCCGTGCAGTCTCCACTGAGGTTGGATTACAAGCAGTGTGGCAAAGCAGCTCTAAGAGACTGGAAATATCCTACAGAAATCCCTGTCCATTCTGTGCAATATAATTAGCTAGTAAAACTTTAAACAAACAATTATTCTAGTCCGCTGCCAAAGGCCACTGAGGGTGGGGCAGAAGAAGAGTGTTCTCTTTAGGAGAGCTGTCTCCAGGGCTGATGCCAAGGTCAGGCTGTGTGATTCATAGCACCTACTGCCTCCGGGTGTTTGTTACCTATGTGTGCATCCAGCCCTCTCCTCACAGCTAACCAAGCCTGCTGTTGCTGCTGCTTTGTGCTCCTGGCTATTCCAGTACCCATACAGGCCCCCCTCTCTCTCCAAAGAGGCACTGTCATTTTTCTTAAAGCTCGTGGTATTAGGCAGATGTATTAGCTTTAGAAAGAATTAAATATAACTTTTCATCTTCAGAAAAAAAATTAAAATAATGCCCTGGCTGGTGTGGCTCAGTGGACTGAGTGCTAACATGCAAGCCAAAAGGTCATAGGTTTGATTCCCTGACACGACACATGCCTGGGTTGTGGGCTAGGTCCCCAGTTATGGGTGTAGAAGAGGCAAAGGGATCAATGTGTATCTCACGCATTGATGTTTCTCTTCATCTTCTTCTCCTCTTTCCTCTCTTTCTAAAATAAATAAAATATTTTTGTAAAAGAAATAAAAATAATAGAACCATCTTTCACCCTGAAAGTAATTTTGAGAAAACACCAGAGCAAAGGAAAACCTTCATTTGGGCTATGAAGACAAAGTCTTGAACTTAAAGAAAGAAACATGCACTTTAATAACAGGACTAATATAAAGGAAATACAAAGAGCTAAATTGGGGGATCAGATATCTAGATTCCAATCTCAGCTTCACCATCACCTATAAAATTAAGCTGGTTACGTAACCCTGCTAGGTACCAGTTTCCCAGTTTGCAACATGGGGAACAGGAGATAAGAGTAGGAGAAATGATCAAGTCCTTTTAGCTCCAGAAATGTAATTCTAATTAATGTATAGCTTTGTGGATAACACTTTAAATGCAATTGAAATCAGTATCTGAATCAACCTGATTAAAGTCCTATCAACCCCAATTAAAAATAAAGGAGAGGCTATTCGGGATCTGATTTGTTACTTGTCTTCAAAGGGATTCAGAAAAAGCAATGAGGTGAGGGTAGAAATCATGACAGCCACTAATGATCTCATTTAACTCCATCAATGACACTCACCAAAGATCATTTGTCCTGAGCTTCTATTTGCCTGCTTTTAGACATCCTGATGCAAACCTTCCTTTTAGTTTCAGGCTCTTGTGTATAGCTACATCCACTTACAACTCTATAAATAACAACAGCCAGGCACACAGTGACCAGCCACCTGTGAAATTAGCATCAAATGGTCTGATCAAGTTTCTTTACTCACCCCTCCTCCTCTGCCTCAGGCCAAAAATCTAGACTAGTCTGTTGAACCAGAATTGAATCATGCTTCCCAGGACCTGTGGATGGAGAACAGCCCTATCCCTAACACAGGACAGCCATCTCACTGTACATCCCTCCAGTGGGCTTTAATGGAACTGGTCTAAATTATAACAAGCACCAAATCTCCAATATTAGTTTTTATAACTTCTGAACCCTATGAAAGTTAGTATAACAAAGGCTCTGGAAGTTCTAAGAAATTAAACACAGGCTTATTCTTAATGGTGCAAGTTAACTTTATATTTAAATAAAATTAAAATTTAAAAATAAAATTAAAAATACAATTTAGTAATAACATCTAAAATTTGATGTGGCTAAATATCATCAATTAAAGCTGAAAAGGGAAGACTTTAAAATCTTAGTTAGCTCTGACTAGTATCCATTAAAACAATGTACTTCCAGCTTTATTTGTTGCATTTATATTCCTTCATTTTAAATATGAAAGATTTCTTAACCAAGTTGGGAAATACATGGCAGTAGCATTCTTTGTTAAACTTGAAGATAAGCTTTTCCTGACCTTACCAATATATGAGCACTTGATATAAAAGACCATGTTTCTGATTCATTCAATAAAAATGAATTTATTGAGCACATACTATGTGTCAGTCCCACATTTAAATTCTTGGGGGGTGAGTCCTCACAATGAATAGAAAATGTTCCTATTATTAGAAGGAAATACATTTAAAAAAAATAAATAAATAAAAGGATTGTTATTCAAAATGCAGAAAGAACTCATTAAAAAACTTTACTAGTATTCACATACATTGAGTACTCACAACTATATGTAATACTTTATTTTATACTTGAAAAAAAGATATTTGAAGTATGCAAATGGGAGTAACTTTTCAAAATTCAGCCTATCACCATCCCACAGCCCCCAGTCACACTCAAGTCCAAATACACACATATACAAGTTTGTTTGAGTAAGGAGAGATTTTCCATCTAAATTAGGAAGCAGAGTGGATGGTCACTGAATACTAGTTACTGACGATTCTGACAAACCCTCAGCTGTACCCACTGCCCCACTGTTAAGTGGGAACCCATGCTATTCTTAAGAGCTCATAAACCCATCAGCCTGTCCCAAGACACAACTAGAAAAGAGGCTGGACTTGTTCACAGCATTGCCTTTATTAAAGTACAAACCATCCCTTTCTCTTCACTTACTATTAAGATCAAGCTAAATAATTTGTATGACCTGTCCACACCCCTACAAGCCCAAGGTAACATCATCTGTCTGAATTCTAAAGTTCTACATCTCAACATGTGTGTTAGACCAGTGAGTCCCAACCCTGACTGCACATTACCACCACTTCAGAAACTTAAAAAAAAAAAGTCTGGATCCCACCCCACAGAAATTTTGATTTAGTTGATCTAGAGTGAGAACCTGACATGGATGTCTTAACCTCCCTGAGTGATTCTAATGCAAAGTCAAAGCTGAAAATCATAGTACCAGACCAGTACTTCTCCAAGTGTGGTCTCTGGACCAGTAGCATCATCTGGGAACTTGCTAGAAATGTAAACTCTCAGGACCCAGGCCTAATGAATCAGAAAAGCTGCAAGTGGGGCCACTGATCCCTTACTTAACAAGCCCTCCCGATGACCTCAGCATGTTAATATTTGAGAACCAAAACATTAGACAATCTTAAGGATCCTAAAGAATTATTTACTGTAAATTAACTTTCAGAGCACTTACTTCTTGCGTTTCTACTAGTTAATAAGATCCTCAATGGGAGCTACTATAGTTTCTATTCATTTCTATGTATCTCTGTGGCCAGCGCTGCGCTTTATACAAGAGGTGCTTCATTAATACCTATTGGTTTATCATTCATTGAGGTCCTCAATGGAACACGACCCACATTCCTCCATGGAGAAAGGGGAGAGCCCTGAACCAACCTGACTGACTTGAATAGTCTGTCCCCAGAAATCTGATGAATGCACATGGCCTCCCACCCCACATTTTCAGCTCTCCCCATATTACCCAAAATCCTTTTACTTTCATCAAGTGTTACCAGAAGGGGTTTAGAAGCAATTCCTATAAAGTGGAAAGTTTTCTCTGAAGCCTACTTCTTAACATAAACAAACAAAAACCATTTGAAAGCAATTTACATTCAATAAAATTCAACCCTTATTGATCACCCATTGAATGCAAAGCACTCTGCTGAGAATCATTAAGGATACAATTATGTCTTAGGCAGCAAACCTCAAAGGCTTTAAGGTAGTACTCTAGGGCTTTATTCTAAAATACAGCTTTCCCAGGAAAATGTTAAGATCTACATAAAAGGGAAATGTTCATAGGAATAGCTCAAGAAATGTTAGCTGCTTCTATTAGGATCAGGGCACAACATCTTCAATCAAACCAAAGGATGTCCACTGAACCATAAAGTGTACAAAAGTCTTTTAGAAAGTCACGGAAGACAATTTGAAATAAACACTACTATTCCAAAAGGTAATTATTAGGACCAGATACACACATACCAAAACACAACCAAAAACTTATGTATTTGGATAATCTTCAAAAACTAAATCAGAAAGAATCAGAGAATCTGAAAAGACAGATTACACCTAATGAAATTGAGACAGTAATCAAAAAACTCCCAACAAACAAAGCCCTGGATAGGTGGCTTCACAGGTGAATTTTACTAAATATTCCGAGAAGAACGAACACCTTTCCCTCTCAAACTATTTCGAAAATTCAAGAAAAGGGAAGGCTACCAAACTCATTTTACAAGGCCAGCATTATCCTAAATCCAAAAATAGAGATACTACACAAAAAGAAAACTATAGGTCAATATTCCTGATAAACTTAGATGCTAAAACCCTCAACAAAATATTAGCGGACTGCATACAGCAATGCATCCAAAAGATCATACACCATGATCAAGTGAGAGTTAGGCTGGGAATGCAAGGTTGGGACAATATTTGCAAATCGATAAATGTGATTTGCCACATGTAAACAAAATAAAGGATAAAATCCATACGATTATATCACAGATTCAGAAAAAGCATTTGATAAAATCCTATTTATGATAAAAATTCTCAGCATGGGTATAGAGGGAACATGCCTAAACATAATAAAAGCCATATATGACAAACGCACTGCCAGCATGCTACTCAACAAGAAAAACATACAAGCTTTCCTCTTAAGATCATGTCTGTTTTCACCTCTCTTATTCAACATAGTACTGGAAGTCAATGCCACAGCAAGCAGACAGTAAGAAGAAATAAAAGGCATCCAACTTGGAAAAAAGTAAAATTGTCACTATTTGCAAATGACATGGTACTTTACATAGAGAACCCCAAAGATTCAACCAAGAAACTACTAGAACTGATAAATGAAGTACACAAAGTAGCAAAATACAAAATTAATATCCAGAAATCAGTTGCATGTTTATATGCCAATAATGAACTAACAGAAAGGGAAGTTAAGAAAACAAGCCCTTGCTGGTGGCTCAGTAGGTAGGCTCCTGTCTGCGAACCCAAAGGTCGCTGGTTTGATTCCCAGTCAGGGCACATAAGCCAAGTCTCCAGCCAGGTCCGTAGCTGGAGGTAAGTGAAAGGCAACCATACACTGAAGGAAAAAAAAGTAAAAGAAAACAATCCCACTCATAATTGCCACATAAAAATAAAACACCTAGGAATAAAACTAACCAAAGGTGCAAAAGACCTGTACTTGGAAAATTATGAAACACTGAAGAAAGAAATAGAAGATACAAATGGGTGGAGGTACATACTGTGTTCATGGACTGGAAAAATTAACATCATTAAAATGTCCGTACTACCCAAAGCAACCTATAGATTCAACACCATTCGTATCAGGATTCCAATGACATATTTCACAGGACTGGAATAAATGTTTCAAAAATTGATATGGAGCCACAAAAGACCCCATATAGCAAAGCAATCCTAAGAAAGGAGAACAAAGTTGATGGAATCATGCTACTTAATATTGAACTATATAACAAGACCACAGTAATCAAAACAGCATGGTACTGGCATAGAAACAGAATAGGGAGTCCAGAAATAAGCACACACCTTTACAGTCAATTAATATTCAGCAGAGGAAGCAAACATATACAAAAGGCTAAAGACAGTTTATTCAATAAATGATGATGAGAAAATTGGACAGATACATGCAGAAAAATGAAACTAGACCACCTTCTTGCACCACACACAAACGATCAAAGACTTAAACATCAGACCTGAAACAATAAAAATCATAGTAGAAAACAGAAAATATACACAGCAAAATCTCGGACATTGCTTGTAGCAATAATTTATCAAATATATCTCCCCAGGCAAAGAAACAAAGTAAAAATAAATAATTGGGACTATGTCCAACCAAAAAGTTTTGCACAGCAAAGGAAAACATCAACAAAATAAAAAGACACCCCACAGAATGGAAGAACTTATTCACCAATACATATAATAAAAGGTTAATATCCAAAATTTATAAAGAGCTTACAAAAGTCAACACCAAAAAAAAAAAAAGAAAGAAAGAAAAAAAAAAACAATTAAAAAATGGGCAAAAGACCTAAAAAGACACTTCCCAAAAGAGGACATAGTATAGATGGCCAACAGACATATAAAAATATGCCAATTACAATAATCATCAGAGAAATGCAAATTAAAACCACAATGAGATATCACCTCACATGTATCAGAATGGCCATCATCAATAAATCAACAAACAATAAGTGCTGATGAGAATGTAGGGAAAGGGGAACCCTTTTGCACAGTTAGTGGGAATGCAGATTGGTGCAGCTACTGTGAAAAGCAGTATGGAGATTAATTTAAAAAATTAAAAATGGTTCTGCCTTTTGACCCAGCAATCCCACTTCTGAATATATTTTAAGGAATCCCAAACATTAATTTGAAAGAACATAAGCATCCCTATGTTCACTGCAGTGCTATTTACAATCGCCAAGATTTGGAAGCAGCCTGAATGTCCATCAGTGGATAAAACAACTATGGAACATTTACACAACAGAATACTTGGCCGTGCAAAAGAAGGAAGTTCTACCCTTTGCAACAGTACGGACAGACCCGGAGAAATTTATGCTAAGTGAAATAAGCCAGTCAGAGAAAGATAAATACTGTATGATTTCACTCATATGTGGAATCTAACGAACACACTGAAGTAAGAAGGAAAATAGGGACAGACTCACAGATGCAGAGTAGGATGACAGATAGTGGAGGAGGGAGATGAAGGGGTGGAGGAAATAAGCAAAACGGAAAAAGGACTCATGGACATGGACAACAGTGGAATGATTACTGATGTAGGGGGTGGGGGTTATCAGGAGTCAGAACAGTAATTGAAAAGAAATACAATAAAGATTAAATCAAAAGAAAAAGAAAAATACTTATTTTTAGAAAGAGGAGAAAGAAGGGAGAAGGAGGGGGAGAGAAACACTGATGTGAGAGCAAAATATCCACTGGCTGCCTCTGGTACGTACTCCAACCAGGTACCGAACCCAAAACCCCAGCATGTGCCCTGACCAGGAATTGAACCAGCAACCTTTCACCACATGGATGACACCCCATCAACTGAGCTACACCAGTCAAGTTTTGTTCGTCTTTTAAAGATTGTTTTGGCTACTCCATGTGCCTTGTACTTTCATGTAAATGTTAGGATCAGCTTGTCAATTTTGGCAAAAAAAAAAAAAGCAATTGGGATTATGTTGAATCTTCGAATCCATGAACAAAATACTTTTCCATTTCTTTAGATCTTTTTTTCTTTCAATAATGTTTTAGAGTTTTCAATTCATAAGTCATATATTTTTATGGTATTATGAGTTTCATATTTGGGTTGCTTCAGTGCATAGAAATACAACTGATTTTTATATATTAGGATGGGAGGGAGGAAAGAGAAGGAAGGGAAGAAGGGAGGGAAGGGGGGAGACTGGCTTAACTATTTGGGACCACAAAGCCCTGAGTGACCAATTAGAAAATGGCATAGAGTGGGAAGAAGATCCTCCACTTACTAAAATGTTAACAGTGCTGCAGCTTTACCTGCTTCATTCATGGCCTTACTGCTGGAGTGATCTAGAAATGCCCTGGAGCTAAAGTAAGACAAGTACCTCTAAAGTTTCCTTTAGAGATTGTGTCTTTGTTATTCCTCCAAACATCCCGGGTTGTTTCAAGCACAGAAGGGCAAGTGAAGGCATGGCCATGAGGGAAGAGGTGATAATGCTTACTCTACCACTTTCCCAGTTGATTGTTTCCCTCAGTGAAAGAGGCTTCGTATCAGTAGGAATGGAGTACCCACTCCTGAAGAAGCTTTTTGCCTCAGTCCCCAAAAGGATCAAGGGTCAGTCACCTGGAGGTTTTCTTCCCTAAGTCACACAACAGAGATGCTGAAAAGGGCTGCTCACACTGATAAGAGCAGACAGCAGTTGGGGAAGGATACTACCAATGTGGACAACTCAGAGAATAGTCAGGAGACATAAATGCAGCCTGGCCATCTCCCAGTGTCCAGCTGACACTGCCTGAGGAAACAGACTCCAAGCTACTAACTCCCAGGTTTACTGAACAAGCAAGTCAGACCTTAAGCCGGTAATCATTCCACAGCCACATTCATGACTTACATATTTTTAAAAGAACAACAGAGGATAAATTTGAAAATACTCTAAAAAGTTCCCTGATATCCACATTTCCTCACCCACACCCAGTCCTTCCTGGAATACTTTCAGGGACATGAGACTGACTCTTCATATTTTGGAAACTCTTGTCAAAATTCTTTTTTCTGAAATGAGGCCGTAATATATTTTTCTACTCCCTCTTAGAAACCATAATCCACATAAATATTTCAGGACAACTATCATGTACATTTTCAAATGTTATTCCCCCAATGCAGACTAAAAATTTCTAGTGTACATTTTCCCTCCACAAATAATTCCCTTACCAAAAGATTAACAAGATTGGAAGCTATAACTGACCTGACTCCTCTGACATCAGGCATCTGATGACTGTTACCATGACATACAAAAACACACAATAGAACCGAAAAGCAGCTAGCTAAGCATTGAGAACTTAAGAAGGTTGGAGATCATGTGACTCGAGGACCAGCTCCAGCTCTGGCTAGAGCAGGAGAATCCCACAGTGAACACAGAGGGAAAGGATGTCCTACACCAAGGGCCAGTCACAGCCATCTATATTATTTAAAAGTAAAAAAACCAGCCCTGGGGTATTTCTATAGCTGCACTGTCAAAAAAAGTAAAGTTATCAAATATAACACCCTGATAATCAAGTTTAAATATGGTACCAGATTAAAAAATTACTTTCCTCCCAGCAACCAGAGCAGGTTCACCTGCCCCAGTTAGGAGACATAGGCAGACAACTTCTGATGCAGATGTAACTAATTCTGCTCCAGGACAAACAAGCCAGTTGCTCTGAAAGCTGTATCCTGGGAGAAATGCATCCTCAAAGATAACTCTCCCAACCCCTCACTTCCAACCTTAACCCTTTTGCTATATTCATCTAGGTGGACCAGTCAGACCAAGCTAATACCAGAGGGGAGAGTAAGAAATATAAGAGGCCAGGCTTACCCAGGCCCTGTATTGGAAGTGGTCCATCAATAGGATAGAACCCCTAAGTCTCCTTGGAGGGATTCAAACCCTACCCTAGAAGTCAATATAATGGACATTAGGTTAAAGTGAGGCCAACAGGAGACATAAAAGCTGTGATGGCTGGATTAGAAATCATTTCCTAGCCCCTGCTGAGAGCAGGATAATGAAAGAAAGCTCCACCCCCAGGGAAGTACTGATGAAAACCATGGCTGTCAAGGCAGCAGCAGTTTGCACCAGCAGATGTGAGATCCATCCAATCAGAGCCAGCAAGGTAACACCCTAAAGAAGAATGGAGAGAAAGATGTAGCAGAGTGGGAGAAAAAGCAAAAATACACCACAGTGCCATTTTTTAATAACATAGCATCACAATTTACAGTTTCTAAGGACTCCATGTAACATTCTTTACAACATTACCCAACAAGAAAACATACACAAAATTATTTCCATGCAGGGATAATATGCTTAATAGTTTCTAATTACGTATTCTGTTTATTCTGCAAGTAGTTATCTGGTAATTCATAATTTACCAGAACAAGTTTCTATTTGCACAGACTGCTAACAGATTTATATTCTAAAGAATTCACAACTAGCCTAGATTTCTCTGTACAGATTAGTTCCCAAAAGCTATCAACTGCAGCATAATCACCCAGGGTATTGATTTAAAAATAAAAAAAAATTCTTGGACTTCATCTTAGACCTACTGAACTAGAATCTCCAGGGATGAAGGCTGGCCTTATATACCATTATAAATCAACTTTACTTCAGTAATTTACTTAAAAGTGTAATTTACTTAGAATAAAATACACCACCTCTAAGTATACAGTTCAGTGAATCTAATAAACATGTACATGACAATCATGGCACATAATTATTTCCACCATCCAAAAAAAATTCCCTTATGTTGGGACCATTAATTTTTACCGTTATCTCCCATTTTTTTCATTTGTTTAAAAAATAATAATTCCTCGTTGAAGCATTTTTAGGGTTATTGCTTTAAAATTCTTGCCAGAATTCTAACATCTGATTCATTTTCTGTGTTGGTGTCTCTTTTTGGCTGTTCTCATTCGTTATGATTTCTTTGGTTACTAAGATTTTTTATTGTATCTTGGACATATTTATTCAGCAGGTAGTCCCCCTGTTGAAATGTAGCATGAGAGCCAGGTGAGTATTTAGATTCTGCAACCTCCTGGGCCTGCCAACACTACACAGGCCAGTGTAAAGAACTGAATCACCTAGCCTGTTGCAGGTGGTGGGGTGGAAGTTCAGCTCCCTGCTTGGCCAGCTAACATTTCCCAGGGAAAATGGGGCACTGCCTTATTACCTCAAAGTGAGGATATGAGATCAGATTTACCTAAACCTCACTGTCACCAACGAAGGTGAAGCAGAGGTCTGACTCATAATACTTTGTTGCTTCAGGATGGGTGTGCAAAGTTCATCTTAAAGGTGGACCCTGTTGACAATCCCCTGGCACTGCCCAAGAGAATTCCCTGGTTTCGCTCAAAGGGGAATGGAAGATCAGCACCCTGCTAGCTCTGCTGATATCACCCCACTGGAGCACTGATGCACTGCCGGATTTCAAGGGGCAGGGTGGGAAACCAACTTCTGCTTGGCCCAGTTGAAACAGCAAGTGTATGAGGGTGTTGGGTACAGTTTTTCCCTGGGGTTTGGCTGGGTACTGCCAAAAACTTTCCTGTTGTTAGCCCAACTTTTCCTCAGGCCTTTGGCTAGGAGAAACAGATTCTTCTTAAAAGAGTTTTTGTAATCTGTGCCTCCTGGTGATTCTGGGTTGCAGGGTTTTGAAGCACCCTGTCCAAAATATACAGGAGTCAATAAGCAAACCCAGTGGACTCATGCCATGTCATTCCTGCAGTCCCATGTCACAGACAGCTTGTCCTCTTTCGATTTTTCAGAGGCTTCATGAGCTTTGTTGCGCTATGTCTAAGATTTTTAGTGTTAAGGGGGGAATACAGAGGAGGAATGTGGCTTTTCAATTTTGGCAAGACTAAAAATCTTTAGGCTGTGTTAAAATGCTCTCTGGTTGACTCTAATGCACCAATAGGTCCAGGAATGCCACATTACTAGAACATAGAACTAGAAATCACATAACAATCAGACCAACTAAGCCCTGGCAGGTATGGCTCAGTGGATTGGCACCCACCTGCAAACCCAAAGATTGATGGTTCAATTCCCAGCCAGGACACATAACCAGATTGCAAGCCAGGTCTCCAGCCAGGTCCCCAGCTGGAGGCAGGTGAAAGGCAACATTGATGCCTTTCAATGTTTCAATGAAATACATTGATGTCTCTCTCCCTCTCTCCCATCCCCTTTCTCTAAAAATAATAAAATAAAATCTTGAAAAAGAAAAGAAAAAAAAAAAGAAATCAGACCAACTAAAGAATGCAATCAAGCAACTTTCCAATTATAGCCAATACCTACTAAGTCCTTGTTATGTACCAGGCACCTGACTATGCACTTTATTTGTATTATCTCATTTCATTCTTTCAACAGCTTTTAAGCAAGTATTAGTTTAATCATTCTTTCCCATATAAGGGAAGAGACACTGAATTTAAGTAAATTGCCCAAGACCACACAGCTCATATACACAGTCCTAAGCTAGGAGTTTACTGGTGGCTGGTGAGCTCTCAAGAGACCACAACCTCACATACTCTACTCTTTCACAAAGCTTATAAGGCCTACTTTTACATGTGTATTTTTTTTAAAAGATTTTACTCTTGTTAGAGAGAGGGGAAGGGGGGGGGGAGAGAGAGAGAGAGAGAGAGAGAGAGATCTATGTATGGTTGCCTTTCACCTGGCTCCAGCTAAGGACCTGGCTGGAGACCTGGCTTGCAACCTGGTTATGTGCCCTGGCTGGGAATTGAACCAGCAACCTCCGGGTTCGCAGGCTGGCACCTTATCCGCTGTGCCACTAGACAGGTACATGTATATTTTTTAAATTTATTAAAACACACTAAAGCATTATACTTTAGTAATAAATGAAGTCAAGTAACACAGGAATCGGAAAGAATTTGCTTTGGTCTATAAATTCATTAACTCACTGGCATCTTCTCTGGATTGGGTAGTACAAATCATTAAGTCCTAATCTCCTTAGTCTGGCTTTTCATAATCTAATTTCAGCCTATATTTTCCAAGTTTATTCCCACCTTAAAATTACAAGTTCCCTGACAGGAAGACCATATAAATCTCTATCAGACCATACAGTTGTTTATAACCAACTCGGTAAACATTTATTAAATTAGTAAGAGAAGGAATGAGTCCAATAGCAGAAAAACCACAGAGCAACAGCTCAGACCAAAGGCAGCAGAAACAGCCCTGAACTGTAAATGTCTGAGCTGGACTTGGTTGGATCTGCCTTAAATAGCTGTGTACACCCCAGGCTCTACAAGCCTCAGTTACCCTCAGTTGTGAACAAGGTCACAAACTTGGAATCCAGTCCAGCTTCCTATGTCAAACAAAAAATGGGGGTATGGGGGTCCCCAATTCTTTCTCTTTTCAGTGAAAAATTATGTCACATTACAGAGAGTTATTAAGGTAGAACTGAAACAAAAATTTCCAGCCTCTGGATTGGACTCCCAGTTTCTACTTCCCTGAATATACCACTGTTCCTCTCCCCTGGTGATCTGTCTTGTCTATTTGGGAAACTCACCACTGCCCTCAAAACCTACCCTGACTGAAGGGTCCTCCTGGACACTTTCACTCTTGCCTGGCTTCTGTGCTTCCACCATGCCTTGCACCCCTCTTCTATGTAAGAATGTCCACAGCACACTATGAACTCTGTGGAAGCAGAAACAGTGCTTATTCATTTCCACATGCCCCACACTCAACAAAGTGCCTGGGACCTGGCAACACTCGATGGAAAGAACCTTAAAGCCAATTACTTTCCCCTTTGGAAGCCCACATCCAATTCTCATCACTCCCCTTTTCAGGTAGCTGTTAATGCTATAGGAAAAATTACTCTCGGAAAGAAGTCATAGAACAGAAAGGCAAATTATCAAATAAAAACTCATGTAGACCTGGCTGGGAGTTAAGAGTAAGAAATGCTCCCTAGCTGGTGGCTCAGTGGATAAGGTGCAGGCCTGTGATCCCAAAGATCGCTGGTGTGGTTCCCAGACAGGGCACATAACCAGACTGCAAGCCAGGTCTCCAGCCAGGTCCATAGCTGGAGTCAGGTGAAAGGCAACCACACATTGATGTTTCTCTCCCTCTCTGCTTCTATCCCTTCCCCGCTCTCTGAAAATAATAAATAAAATCTTTAAAAAAAGAAAAACATGTAGAAAGACCTCTGGGCACTTTAGCAGCAGCTTTCAGGTGGTAGAGGGAATTAACCTTCTAGAGATGTCATCTCCAGAAGACATGAAAGCACTATAATCTGGGTGACTGCCTCCACAGTTCTGAGCTCTCCCCTCCAGTTCCCCAACACAGAACACACATTGCTGAACTGAAGGGACAGCAGGTAAATCAACATTTCCTTTTACAAGCTACTTCATTTTTAAATATATTTTATTGATTATGCTATTACAGTTGTCCTAGTTTTCCCCCGTTGCCATCCTCCATCTGGTAGCCCACATTTCTTCTAGCAATCCGCCCCCCCCAACACTTTAGTTCATGTCCATGGGTTAGGCATATAAATTCACTGAATACTCAATTTCATTTACTGTTCTTAACATCCCCCAGTCTATTAATTTGTACTTCTTAATCCCTGCACCTTTTCTCCCATTCCCCCCATCTCCCCTCCCAAGTGATAACCCCCCAGATGATCTCAATATCTATGATTCTGTGCCTGTTCCGGTTGTTTGCTTAGTTTGCTTTTTAGACTCAGTTGCTGATAGTAGTGAGTTTATTGTCATTTTAACGTTCATAGTCTTAATCTTTTTCTTAAATAAGTCTCCTTAACATTTCATGTAACAGGAACTTAGTGATGATGGATTCCTTTAGCTTTACCTCATCTGGGAAGCACTTTAACTGCCTTTAATTACAAATGATAGCTTTTCTGGATAAAGTAATTAATCTACGTTGTAGGTCCTAGCTTTTCATTACTTTGAATACTTCTTGCCAGTCCCTTCTAGCCTGCAAAGTTTCTTTTGAGAAATCAACTGTCTTATGAGAACTCCTTAGTAAGTAAATTGTGTTTTTCTCTTGCTGCATTTAAAATTCTTTATCTTTAACCTTTGGCATGTTAATTACAATGTAGCTTGGTGTGTTCCTCTTTGATTTCATCTTGTTTGGGAATCTGTGCTTCCTGGACTTGCATGTCTATATCCTTCACCAAATTAGGGAA
Organism: Noctilio leporinus; assembly: GCA_004026585.1. Lineage (NCBI taxonomy): Eukaryota > Metazoa > Chordata > Mammalia > Chiroptera > Noctilionidae > Noctilio > Noctilio leporinus. Next base: position 10,459 of record PVIW01007122.1, on the reverse strand, counting down.
GTTTTCTTTATTTTTTCAAGTAAGTTTTTAATTTCTTGCTCTATCTCTTCTAATTCTGGCACCCCTATGATGCAAATGTTGGTATGTTTGAAGATGTCCCAGACTTCCTTAGCCAATCCTCATTTTTTTGGATTCTTTTCTTTTCTTTCTTTCTGTTCTGATTGAATGCTTTTTCCTTGCTTATGTTCATAATCATTGGCTTGATTCTCAGCTCCATCCACTCCACTGCTGGTTCCCAGTAAATTTTCTTTATTTCACTTAGTGTAACCTTCATTTCTGCCTGGGTCTTTTTTATGCTGTTAAAATATTCTCTGAGTTTCTTGAGTATCCTAATAACCAATGTTCTGTACTCTGTGTCTGATAGGTTGCTTATCTCTATTTCATTAGTTCTTTTTCTAGACTTTTATTCTTTCATTTGAGCCATGTTTCTTTGTCTCCTCATTTTGGCTGTCTCCCTGTGTTTGCTTCTGTGTATTAGGTAGACCTGCTTTTACTCCCTACCTTAGTAACATGGGCCTGTTGTAGAAAAGTGCACCAGTAAGTAGGATGGGGCAGAGCCTTTGGTAATTGCCAGGGTGGGGCAATCCTGTGGCCCTGTGGCTCTGTGTGGGGAAGGCTCAGAGAGGAGAAAATGCCGCTGCCTGGCCTCTGGAGTTTTCTCCAGGAGGAAGCTGTTTCCCAGCACTCACCCAGATGCCAGACACTTCAGTTTCCTCCTTGTACGCCACTGGCGCCCTTTCCAACTGAAAGGGCCCTCATGCTGAAGCCCAAAGGGTGTGAGTCTGCATAAGTCTAGGTCTGTTGCAGGCCCTTTAAGAGGAAACTCCTGAGAATCTCGTAGTTTCTTCTGCTGTCCTAACACACACTAGCTTTGGTAACCAGAAGTTATAGGAACTTATCTTCCTGGCTCTGGAATCCTGGGCAAGGTGGTCTGTTGTGAGGCTGGGATCCCTCGCTCCCAAGGTACCCCTCCCAATTTTTACCCACCACACATGGGTATGGGACCACCCATTCCACAGCTACATGCTTCTTAGCACCTCTACGCATGTCTCTTTATCTCTGCCCAATCCTACCCATCTGAATGAATGTGGCTTCTTTAATTCCTTGGTTGTCAGACTTCCATATAGCTCAATTTTCTGACGATTCTGCATGATATTTGTTTTGTAGTAGAGTTGTAATTTTTGCCATTTGTGTGCGAAAGCTAGACATGTTTACCTCTGGCCATTAGCTCTTTCAAGTATCAACCTATTCTTGCTTTATCTGAAATCGTTTTTGTTAAGTACAACTAATTGATATTCTTGAACAGATTGGTTTTACATTTATCCTCTAACTGTAAGTGGTGTCATTAAGTCCTTCTAAGTGCATCTGAGCTCAATAAAAAGAAAGAAAACATTTTAAAAAAGCGTTAGAAAGCTATTATGTAAAGTAATCAGAGACAAGCAATTGGCCTGGCGGGTAAAATGTCAGCCTTCTGTTGTTCTCTTATAAGTATCTTGAAATCCTTGCTTTATAGAGCTTACCCTCTCCAGAATTCACAACTTTCCGGTATGCAGCATCCTGCAAAGTTTGCATAAAGGAAGCAGGACAACTATCTTAAGCTCCATGAAGCTCAATCTAAACTCCACCTGCCATGCAGCTCAGGTTCAACAGTCTAGTGGGTTCAAGACACAACTACTAGTTCCAATGACACTGGAGCCAAGAGGTTGGTATCTCAAAACATGTCTCAGATAGCCAGGAATACACCCACTGGACTCCTCCACCAGCTGTTCTGGAAATCCCTATGAACTCAAGGCTGAGGATAGTACCACTGGTGTTGAAAACTTGAAGCAAACCTTTCATACAAAAATACACACATATATCTAGTACATCATAGGAATTTTCTTAATGTCTGATGAATGATCACAACATCCACACCAAGTTCTAGGGTCTTCACTTATAATGTAAAGGTGCAAAAGATGCTTACCTATAATAACAGAATCACCTGAAATAGAGCAAACTAATATCTAAAAATTTAACTAAGAAAAGATAAAAAACAAAACCAGAGCTTCTCAATGAAAGATAATCAGTATAGCCCTGGCCAGGTGCCTCAGTTTGTTGGAGCATCATCCCACACACCTAAAGGTTGTGGGTTCAATCCCTAGTTGAGACATGTACAGGAGTCAACCAACTGATGATTTTCTCTATCATCTTCCTCTCTCTTTATTGTCTTCCTCTCTCTCTAAAAACAATAAACATATTTTCTGGTGAGGATTTTTTAAAAAAGATAACCAGCAGATACTGTTTATAATATGCTCTGGTATGTCAAAAGCCCCAAATGAAAACCAATTTATTTCACTAAACCAATCATTTGGATAAATTCTCAACCATTCCAGTCTGACACCTGTTTATACTCTTGAATTTCACATTCATATGACCCTAACCACCCACCACAAACACCAACTGGTTTCATTACAATGATGAAAGCAACCAATAAATAATGAAACAGTGTCTATGTGGCAGCACTGTCCAGAAAGTTCAGCTCGTGTTTTATCCCTCACACCAACCCTGTGAAGGAGTAACTAAAATTATCTCCATTTCTTAGCTATAGCCAGATTCATTTGGGCCCTCTTAAAATAATGTCTTTGTATTCTTAGCCTTAGTTTATATCCCTCATTTATACTCAATAATCAACTTTATTCTGTGGGTTGGGAAAAAGGGGCACAAAGGACTGAGCAGTGCACCACCCTGTTCACCCGCAAGCCCTGGTCTGCATCATTAATTCCCAGACAACAAAAGCAGCGGCCAGCTCCCAGAAAAGGAATGGAGAGACAGCAGATGTAAAGGCAAACATATCGTAACCTGAGGAACAATTAGGTCTCCAAGTTGGAGAGCCAGCTATTCCCAGCTAATTGTAGAATGGCGTATTTCCATCGCCATTAACTTCAGGAAGACTGCAGCTAATCTCATTGAATTTATAAATGAAACCCACTCTACGAACATTATATAGTCACCCCTCAACCTCCCACTTCCTGGACAGCGGTCAATACTTGGAAGGCAGTCTATTTACTTCTCCCCATGGAGCAAGAAAAAGAAATTCCAGTGATGCTGTGTACACACTAAGAAATATTCACTAAACTGTCTACTTGTGATTTTTATCTCCCACCTAATTACAGCTGAAAAAATATAATATGATTTACGCTCCTTGTTCAAGTGTGACATATTTAATAGATTATTCAATATTGGTTTATCCAGCTATGTCAGACTGACAGCAGCACTTAATGTTAATCAGGAGGATGCCTATGTATCAATTTTAGGCTTCATACAGTTCAATAAAATTATCAGAGTTGCAAGACACCATCAATATGTTTTGATCTATGTGTCAAGAGACTTGGGATATTTGTTAATTTTTCCTTCATGTTCTGCTTCACTGCACAGGATGGGGGAGGTAGCATGAGCAAACATGCATGCCTAGACTCTGTCTCACTTGTGTCATGGTCTAGACAGCCCAAGGCCCAGTCCGCACAGAAGGTATGCCCTTTATCTGGAGATAATCCCATCAGGCCACACTTCCTTGTCCTCTTTTGGATACTGTCTAAAACCTAAGGCCCTCTTTACAAAAACTGATCTTTTCCAGCTACCTTATTCATCTCATCCTCTGATTTCTTCCTCTGGGACCCATTCTCCCTTAGTTCCCCTCCTTCCTAATCAAAGCAACCCTGCCTTTGAGTCCCTATCTTGAGTACACAATGTTCTCAATGGTCCAGCTCACAATAATCACTCACTCCATTTCCACTACTAATTGAAACCTGCTTCTTTTTTACAAGGACTCAGTTTTTGCCCAGGTCTTCCTACTCACTCTATACCTCACAGCTTGCAAGTGCTGAGCTGGTGGTGTTGTGTCCTACTTCTGCAACTAGACCGTTAGTTCACTAATTTCACTCAGTAAGAAATATAACCTCAAAGCTGGACTAACCCGGGTTTGAACTGAACAGATAACCTCCCTTTGCTGTGTCTGTTTCATTACCTAGAAAATGGAAATGTACTCTACTGGGTTACTAGAAGATTAAATGAGGTAATATAAGTAAAGTGTTTAGCCAAATACTTAGCACATGATAAGTGCTAAATATTTTTAAACTATGTTCACTTTTTTCTTTCAGTTTATACAATCTGGCATGAAACAAAGAGAGGGCAAGTAGCTCAGATATAGTCACAGCTACTTAGGACCACGGTCATGACTAAACTACTAATTCTATTCAATTCCATTGCACCAGTCACTTGTATACAAACAAATATTTACCAGGTAATCACCACAGAAAACAATACAGAACTGCATGAGGTCCTGGACGTGATAGGGTGAGAATATGATACTTGCACAGAGATAGATAAGGTCTGGTAGGAAAGACTGTCACAAGCAATCAAAATGCAATGGTCAAGTAAAATGATGACAACAGCTTCCAAGTGGGACACAGAAGAAGCAATGCAAACATGCCCTAGGGGAGGGTCTAAGAAAGTTCCACAAGCAAAGTGACATATGAATTGGTTTTGGAAGATGTAAACATAATATTAGGCAGCAATCTGTGTCTCAAAGTAGGGAGAGCGCCAATGATCTAAAATGTAGACCTTATTAATCAGCTAGCTGGCTAAGATCTTGGAAAGAATGCACCTACCTGCTGGAATCGACTAATGATCATGTTCATAAGCCAGGGACAAAAAGATTGGGAACGTTACTACACATACAATGGAATGATCATCCCTAGTCCCTATCAATTCTATACTGACAGGGGAAAAAAAAAAAAAAAAAAACAAATGACCTTCACTTTGGTCCTTGATAGTGTTGCATGCCCAAAGCCTCAGTATGGAAGATAAGGTGGAGTGTTAAATGGATCTGTGGATTCTCTCTCCAACTCTATCCCTCACACCCCGCTGCCTACATGCACACAAAACTATTTTCCACTGTAACACACCAGAAACTCCCTGATTTAGGTTTTAATTCTCCCTCAAATATAAAGTACTAAGGGTTATAGCAGATTACTTCATGTACTTTTCTAATGATGCTACTCCAATGACAGAGGAGAGGATGGGTTCAGGGGAAACACACTTGAAGCTATTAACATTAGATTTTGTGGAAAGCTGTCATGTCACTCTAACCCTTATCTGAGCATAATAAGTGTAACACCAGGTTAGTATTTGCACTCAGGCTTTCTAGTATTCTCCACTGTTTAGCCCTAGATCTTGAGAAGGTTCTCATCTGGGTCTCAGAACCAAAGACAGATTAGAGGTCAGGTATGACTAAGAAACTCACCTATCCATGATCAAGACCAAAACCCAAGAAAACTAATTTGAATGAATTTCTTAAAAATTTAGTTGCTTATGGCAAAGAGTATATCGTGGTTCCTCAAAACAAAATTAAAAATACATTTATCATATATTCTGACCATCCCACTTTTTAGTACATATTCAAAAGAATTAAAAGAGGGATGTAAGGGGATGGATGTAATACAACAATAAAATTAACAAAAAAAAAAAAAAAAAAACAAAGAGGGATGTTAAAGAGGCATTTGTACACCCATGTTCAAAGCATAGTCATAAAAAGTTTTTAAACCAACCCAAGTATCTACCAACAGACAAATGGATAAGCAAAATGCATATGTATATGAGAAAAAGGTGTAAAGGAAAGACAACATAACCCAAGATGCTGGCCCTAAGCAAAAGCCAAAACAATATGTAGCCAATCAAGAGATAAAGATGAACATTTCTAAACTATCAAGAAGGTCCTTCTATCTTCTCCAGATTCCTCTGGGGAATTTTTAAATCTCTCAGAGGCATTATTAATATCCTTACATGGGCAGCCTGGAAAGAGGAGCAAGGAGACCTCTCTGAGTCTGGGATACAGGAGGATAATGAATCCATCACTTTCCCTAAGCCTGGTCCTTCACACCCAAATGTAACTAAGCACCTGTAAGTTACAGCCTTGTGGCCAAAGCTGCTCCTGTACTCCTTAAACTCAAGGGGCAGTTTGTTCTTCCAAAGCCTAAAGTCAGGAACTCTTCAGCTCCCTACCATTTGGTTTCCTGCAACCACATACTTCTCATGCTTAGCAACACTGTCACTAATGTGAATGGGATTTGGTTGATAACTGAAGTGCAATCTTCTGCGTGTTGAATTTATGCCAGTTTTGCATGTGTCAAAGTGCCTACCTTAGAAAAGACAGATCTAACCTAACTGGAATGCCAAGTACCACTTCTTTTTATGTGCTTCTCCTCACATATTTATCACTTTCATATTTTTATTCAGTACTTTCACCCATATGTCAGCTTAACAAAATGTCTTCAATCTCCGTTACCTCTAAGAACTACTGGGGAAAGATGCACATACAACAAGCCAATTCAGTCCTGGACCTCTCCATTCGACACAAGGGATATCTTCCAAGTTTAAAAAAAAGGCTCTCTGGAATAAAAGCAGCTCCTCCCAAAGTTGTTCATAATTCCAGAAGCACAGCTGGGCCTCCAGTGCTCATCCCAGCTGGCAAGAACCCCTGTTACATAAATCATGTCCCTGCAATTTGTGGCACTTCAGGAAAGTACTGGTCAGTATTAACCAGGCCTAACCTGTTCAGAGAATTATCAAGGGCCATCTTTTGTGCTAGTAATGTCAGCAAGAATCGAATAAAATACATAGTCTTGAGTGGCTGGCCTTCGTATCAGGCCAAATTGTGGGCCACGAGCAAGCATTTGGCCTTGGTGCTACAGCTTCAGCAATTCAGAAGCAAATGAGACCGACCAGTCCCCATCCAAATTCAAAGATTTTCAAAGTCAGAATGAGAAAGCACCTGCTTTGAATTTTAACAAAACTCTGTATGGACTCAATCCAGAATCTGACTGGGCAACTACCATGTCCAAGGTACCACACTAGGTTTTAAAAATACATCAGACTTGAAGGAACCCATCACTATGTAAAGCAGAGATGACAAACACGTAAGTCTAGTAAAGGAAAACATGAAAAACTATGCACTAAAGGAGAAGTAAAATAATAATGTTGATAAACTGGCAGCGGCACAGTGCCAGGCACTATTCTAAGTACATCATACACACTAACTCACTCAGGAATCACCTTGACCCAGGAAGAAGGTATTGCAGGTAAGAAAATAAAGACAGAAAAGCAAAGTTATCTGCCCAAGGTCAAACAGCCTCTAAGTTGCATAAAACCAAGAGTCTCAAATATATGATGTAGATATACACATACAGAATATATAATAATATAAAAGTCTGATGTACAATGGAGAGAGATAATGGCCAGCTAGAGATATAACAGAGACAGAGGCATTTCAAATGGAACAAGAAGGATGAGCAGATATTAGGATACTGTTATATGTGATAGATAGGAGATCTAATCAAATTTGCTTTTAGGTGCCCCAACAAGAGCAGTCACAAGCAGATGTAAATTCTACTAACATTGGCCACTGCCATCCTGGCATCTACTCCACAGCAAGCATTTGAGAGGAAAATGAGATCCCAAGACCTAAAGAGGCTGCATCCAATCATCCTCGCAGCACCCCTGAGTGGCACTGCCTCTCAGCCCCCCAGGCGTTTCCCTCTAGGCTCCTTAGCACAGTGGAGGCATCACCCTGATGAAATACTCAATTCTGCTGAGGCAATTAAAATACCCTGAAGATTCACCCTAAATATTTTTAAACTGCCTTATTAAAAGGTGTGAGCCAAGTACAGTAAAATTGCATTATTATTTTTAATTTCATCTTTGCAGTCACTCATTTAGAGGTGTGAAAATAAAACTTGTGTTTCATTTCTCACTTTCTATATTTCCATTTGATTAACAAGCTTGTGTCCCTGAGCTGTACAATGGCAGTGCATGGCAGGATGGGTTCTGTATCACGATTCCACACAAACAAGAAAAGTATTTCTTATATGATGATGAGTGTTTCTGAGGTACATGTGAGTAAAAACAGGCAATTCTCCACATCTCCAACCAGCCAGTTCATAGGACACAAAGGAAACTCAAAGACCTTATGTAGGTAGATACATGCTTCCAGAATAACTAAAGATTTCTTTATTCTTGTTCCTTGCCTTTTTAAAATTAGAGAAGTAATACAGTTTTCATGTTATTTTTTAAATTCTATCCCATGGCATTCTTTTAAAATTATTTCAAAAGCCAGACCCTCACCACTGCAGCTTCCTAAGTTTATTGCCAGGAGCATGTGTATCACCAGACCTTACAAAATAAATGTTGTCTTGGATGTTCACTGTGTTGAGAATGAAAGTGTCCTGAATAATGCTTTGGAAAATCTCTAAATTCATTACAGTTGTTTAATTGCACATAGAAATAGCAACTCACCAGAAATAATTATCTTCTTCCTTAGTCTACCAACTTTTATCTTTAGTGAACATGCAAACAAACACTGGTCACTATGACCAAATTAGCTTAGCAGCCCAGATAAGACTAAAAGCTAAAGTGTTTGGAAAAATCAGTATCATAAATAACTGGGGGGGAAAACCTATTATCATTCAAATATGGCTTATTGATAATAAATAAGAAATATTTGATTTCCTTCTTTTACAGATAAAAAACGAGGCTTAGAGAAATGCAGTAAGTCAGGACAGTAACTGGGATTAAATTCCAGTTTGTTCTCTCACCCCAAGACAGCATGCTACAGCAGCAACAGCTTAAATAATTAACTCTATAATTTAACTGTCCACAAGAATATAAACTCCATAAGGCTAAAAATTTAGTTTATCTTATAGATCACTATATCTCAAAAACAAGAAAAGGATCTGGCACATAGTAGGTATAGAATAAATATGCTGAATGAATTTAAGAAATCAACTCCATCCACCATTTAACATAGTGAGAATGTTTAGCAAGACAGTTCCTGCAAGAGGAAGCATAACAAGAATAGGGGTAAGCACAAGGAAAATGTTAACCCACAACTCCTGATTCCTGTTATTAGATCACCCAGACAAATTCCCTACTGTGAGAGCTAAGAAGGAACTCTCCAAAGTTAATTAGGGGTTTAAAGAACTTCCTCATTATTCAGAGAAAGCCCAAATTCTCCAGCCTCCTATTTGATCTCAAATCCCTGTCCCCCGCCATATTTTCTGTAAACAATTATCCCATCTCCTCAGTCCCTGACCCTGGAAATACACACAAGTCACACACAAAGACAATCTTCCAAAATGGCAAACAGGATTGAACTATTTGATGCTAGCACCAAAGGAAAGGCATTCTAACTCACTAAATCAATAAGCAATGAAAAGCAACAGTCATCCATGTCCCCCACAGCCGTATGTTTCAATTCCAATCACAGCCACAGAAGCTAGGCTAGACATATTATCTGACAGTTGGTAGATGTTACATTGATACAGAAATACACCACTGCAGGATGGCACAGAGAATTCCAGCACATCTAGGCTAAAAGACCAAAGATCTGGGGCCCATTCCCTATCAGGGCAGAACAACAAACCATTGGTCCAAGGGTATCTCCAGACAGTAAATGCACGTATTTATCAGCCTTGTAAGCTATAGATTTTATGGTCCACAAACTCCAGTATGCCAAATAGACCCAAGCCAGGAGAGGGGAAACTGTAAATCAATTCTCAGCAGTGTATCAGTGGTTGGCCAAGACTGAGTAAGAAGTTAGCACACCATTAGGAAATTTCATCTGTCTTCAAGTCTATTTGCAACCACCTTATTTGATTAAGTGCCTTAAATACTAAGCCAAATAACTAAAATCTCAAAACCTACTTTCTTATTGATATACAAGATTATTTTAGAGATGCTACTGATGTTTGTAATCATTTTAAATAGGCAGCACCTGTTTACATAAAGAATTTAGGTTTCTCTGCCCTCCATTTAGCCTCTCTAGAAAGCAGTGATTTATAAGTAAATAGTTAAATATATTAATGGAGTCCCTCTCTATGGTCTGAAATTGTGGTTACTTGGTTCTCACTATAAAACAAACCTTCATTTAAAAATATCATCCCCAAACCAACTGTATGGGAAAACATAATTGCCAATGATACCTCAGACAAGGGTCTGATCTCCAAAATATACAAAGAACTAATGCGACTCAACACCAGGGAGACAGACAGCCCAATTCAAAAATGGGCAAAGGACCTGAACAGACAACTCCCTGAGGAAGATATACAAAGGGCCCAGAGGCATATGAAAGAATGCTCAACATCACAAGTCATCAGAGAGGTGCAATTTAAAACCACAATAAGATACCACCTCACACCTGTCAGAATGGCAATCATCAGCAAATCAACAAACAAGTGTTGGCAAGGATGTGGGGCAAAGGGAACCCTCATACACTGTTGGTGGGAATGTAGGCTGGTGCAGCCACTGTGGAAAACAGTATGGGGTTTCCTTAAAAAACTAAAAATGGAACTGCCTTTTGATCCAGCAATTCCACTACTTGGACTATACCCAAAGAATCCTGAAACACCAATTCATAAGAACCTATGCA